>CM067224.1:29571319-29827651 GCA_034190945.1 Octodonta nipae
AGAGGGGGGTTAAGAAATCTCCCTGTCTTATAATCTGTGCCTGTTTCTATCGCTGTTTTGCCCATCTATACTGACCTGTTGTTATGTATGTATTCAATTGTCTCAATACTGTCTATCGTACTTCTCTATTATATTGATGGGTAACCACGTCCTTCAGCCTGAAGCCTATCGAAGGTCAGAGAATTTTTATTTCTTCGTTCCGCATCTTATATTCTTTAACCTTTCTTCACAGCCTTTATTATAGCATCCATTATTAGAGGGGGGTAAGAAATCTCCCTGTCTTATAATCTGTGCCTTTTCTATCGCTGTGAGTTGCCCATCTACTGACCTGTTGTTATGTATGTATTCATTGTCTCAATACTGTCTAGCGGTAACTTATCTATTATATTGATGGGGAAACCACGTCCTTCAGCCTGACCCTATCGAAGGTCCAGAGAATTTTTATTTCTTCGTTCCGCATCTTATATTCTTTACCTTTCTTCACAGCCTTTATTATTTCATCCATTATTAGACGGGTTAAGAAATCTCGCTGTCTTATAATCTGTGCCTGTTTCTATCGCTGTGAGTTGTCCAGCTATAATGCCTGTTATTGTGTAGGAATGTCAGTTTCTCAATACTGTCTAGCGGTACTTCTCTATTATATTGATGGTGAACCACGTCCTTCAGCCTGACCCTATCGAAGGTCAGAGAATTTTTATTTCTTCGTTCCGCATCTTATATTCTTTACCTTTCTTCACAGCCTTTATTATATCATCCATTATTAGAGGGGGGTTAAGAAATCTCCCTGTCTTATAATCTGTGCCTGTTTCTATCGCTGTGAGTTGCCCATCTATACTGACCTGTTGTTACGTATGTATTCAATTGTCTCAATACTGTCTAGCGGTACTTCTCTATTATATTGATGGGGAACCACGTCCTTCAGCCTGACCCTATCGAAGGTCAGAGAATTTTTATTTCTTCGTTCCGCATCTTATATTCTTTACCTTTCTTCACAGCTTTATTATTTCATCCATTATTAGGGCGGTTAAGAATCTCCCTGTCTTATAATCTTGCCTGTTTCTATCGCTGTGGTTGCCCATCTATACTGACCTGTTGTTTGTATGTATTCAGTTGTCTTCAATACTGTCTAGCGGTACTTCTCTATTATATTGATGGGAACACGTCCTTCAGCCTAACCCTATCGAAGTCAGGAATTTTTATTTGTCGTTCGCATGGCTAATTCTTTACCTTTCTTCACAGCCTTTTTATTTCATCCATTATTAGAGGCGGGTTAAGAAATCTCGCTGTCTTATTCTGTGCCTGTTTCTATCGCTGTGAGTTGTCCATCTATACTGGCCTGTATTAGTGTAGGAATTCAGTTTGTCTCAATACTGTCTAGCGGTACTTCTCTATTATTATTGACGGGGAACCACGTCCCTTCAGCCTGAACCCTATCGAAGTTCAGAGAATTTTTATTTCTTCGTTCCGCATCTCTTTACTATTCTTTACCTTTCTTCACAGCTTTTATTATAGCATCCGTATTAGAGGGGGGGTAAGAATCTCCCTGTCTATAATCTGTCCTGTTTCTTATCGCTGTGAGTTGCCCATCTATACTGACCTGTTGTTATGTAATTATTCATTGTCTCAATACTGTCTAGCTGTACTTCTCTATTATATGATGGTAACCACGTCCTTCACCTCCCTATCGAAGGTCAAGAATTTTGATTTCTTCGTTCAGCATCTTATATTCTTTACCTTTCTTCACAGCCTTTATTATTTCATCCATTATTAGAGGCGGTTAAGAAATCTCCCTGGGCTTATAATCTGTGCCTGTTTCTATCGTTGTGAGTGCACTCTTATACTGAATCCTTTGTTATGTTATGTAATTCAGTTGTCTCAATACTGTCTAGGCGGTACTTCTCTTTATATTGATGGGAAACACGTCCTTCAGCCTGACCCTAATCGAAGGTCAGAGAAATTTTTATTTCTTCGTTTTCCGCATCTTTATTCTTTACTTTCTTCACAGCCTTTATTATTTCATCCATTATTAGAGTGGTTAAGAAATCTCGCTGTCTTATAATCTGTGCCTGTTTCTATCGCTGTGAGTTGTCCATCTATACTGGCCTGTTCTTGTGTACAATCAGTTTCTCATACTGTCAGCGTACTTTCCTATTATATTGATGGGAACCCACCGTCCTTCAGCCTGACCCCTCGATCGAAGGTCAGAGAATTTTTATTTCTTCGTTCCGCATCTTATATTCTTTACCTTTCTTCACAGCCTTTATTATTTCATCCATTATTAGAGGGGGGTTAAGAAATCTCCCTGTCTTATAATCTGTGCCTGTTTCTATCGCTGTGAGTTGCCCATCTATACTGACCTGTTGTTATGTATGTATTCAGTTGTCTCAATACTGTCTAGCGGTACTTCTCTATTATATTGATGGGGAACCACGTCCTTCAGCCTGACCCTATCGAAGGTCAGAGAATTTTTATTTCTTCGTTCCGCATCTTATATTCTTACCTTTCTTCACAGCCTTTATTATTTCATCCATTATTAGAGGCGGGTTAAGAAATCTCGCTGTCTTATAATCTGTGCCTGTTTCTATCGCTGTGAGTTGTCCATCTATACTGGCCTGTTATTGTGTAGGAATTCAGTTGTCTCAATACTGTCTAGCGGTACTTCTCTATTATATTGATGGGGAACCACGTCCTTCAGCCTGACCCTATCGAAGGTCAGAGAATTTTTATTTCTTCGTTCCGCATCTTATATTCTTTACCTTTCTTCACAGCCTTTATTATATCATCCATTATTAGAGGGGGGTTAAGAAATCTCCCTGTCTTATAATCTGTGCCTGTTTCTATCGCTGTGAGTTTCCATCTATACTGGCCTGTTATTGTGTAGGAATTCAGTTGTCTCAATACTGTCTAGCGGTACTTGTCTATTATATAGATGGTGAACCACGTCCTTTAGCCTGACCCTATCGAAGGTCAGAGAATTTTTATTTCTTCGTTCCGCATCTTATATTCTTTACCTTTCTTCACAGCCTTTATTATATCATCCATTATTAGAGGGGGGTTAAGAAATCTCCCTGTCTTATAATCTGTGCCTGTTTCTATCGCTGTGAGTTGCCCATCTATACTGACCTGTTGTTATGTATGTATTCAATTGTCTCAATACTGTCTAGCGGTACTTGTCTATTATATAGATGGTGAACCACGTCCTTTAACTTGACCCTATCGAAGGTCAATTTTATCAAACCCTTCACCTCGGCGCCCTGTCACCAATATCTCGAACGCTCCTACCCGACACTGGTGTCCAAGTCTTAACTCTTTCTTCGCTTTTATGTTGAAAAGCGGAATACATTCGTTTAAGAATATTTTACTTTTAAACTCTTCAACTATTGTATAAGATTTGCGATTTGATGACTGCTTAAATCTCAAGTGTCACTGAATACAAGCAAATACGGAAGGTCCCACTCATACAGTCGAGAGTCTAGTTAATGGGGAATTTCGCTAAATGACCTGTTATCATGGAGAGTAGAAGTTAGGTAGGTAGGTCAGCACAAGCCTCTCTATGATTTGAGTATCCGTAAAATCGGATAACCGCAACCTAATATGAACTGACAATTTGCGTTTTAGATCTAATTTAAAGAAATGATCAAAGATGTGAATAGAACCTAAATTTTAATTAAAAAAAGGACATATACAGTCATTAAATTTGGTAAAAATAATAGCTAATAAAAGTTCTCGAGCAGGTCCGTTACTGGCAATTCATATACCCCAAGTGTAACAGATGATAGAAGTATGTTAATCTGCCGGTCTACATGGTGAGTGTGATGGAAGGACATGTTAAAAACAAAAAAGCTTCTCGAAGGAGCCGGGTATTCAAAGGAGATAAGTGAACCCTGTCTAAAAACTGACCCGTCTAGATATTCCGCAAATGAGAAAAAATTGTTAGGTTTCAACTCTCGAGTGAATCAGATTTTTATAGGCACTTCAACTTGATATCCTGACCATCCTTTTGTATAATCTGTTGATTGTTGAGAGGTGTGTTCGTAATTTAATAGTTTTATATTTTTTTTGAAAATTGTATTAAATCGTTGAATGTGGCAAATACAATAGAATATAATGCCCTCCACTAGTATTTATCCTCCTACACACTTACAATAAAATGACAAATTCTTAGGAATTAGAGGTGACTAATTCCTAAGAATTTGTCATATATAGAATCGCACTAAGATTATCGATATACCCGAAGGCATCCAAATGTAGATCTATATTAGTAAATCCCTACTACATAGACCAAAATAAGGCAAGTGAAACTTCAAAAGTGAGTTTTTGCTGATAACGGAAAGAAACACCTACAATAAATGTAATTATATTCTGTAACATGTTTAATTTACAAAAGAGCCATTATGATAGATATAAGACACTAGTATAAAATCTTCAGATAGAACACTTTTTTTCTGGGTTTCTTTTTTACCAGTCCTACATGCAAGTATTTGTAACATGTCTCATTACATATAAATAAGTTAAATACAAACAATAAACACAACTAGTGTGTTTTTATAATTTATTTGTTCAAATATTTATACATATATTTTTTAGTTATACATATAACGTTGACATTATTACAGTAACTACTATAAAAAACAAAAACTATGGAATACTCGATATGAACATATGAAATTTTAAATGACTGCAGGGAATGTGCCTTCCTCTCTTTGGGTATCCCACTTTTCGATCCAGGAGTTTGGGCAGATTGAATGGAAGACTTTTGAGAAGTACTCACAAGGTTTGTAATCAGTACCTCTGACCTTCTGGCAGCGGTAGTAATCTAAGTAGCTTTGGTAACAGTAGCGAGTCTGATTTGTGTTGGGAAATCTTGGGTCAAATGGAGCTGTTTTAATGTCTCCTAATTGAGCAACAGACATTATTGCTGAAACAGAAAAGAAGGCTCAAACATCAACAGAAACTGTTTTATTTTATTTGAAATACCTATTAAGGAGGAACTTGATTATTCAATGTATTCATTGAGATACTCTCATTTGGTTTCTCTAACACGTAGGTTTGTGAATTTGTATCTGAACAAAGTGCAATAACCTAGCTTTCAAATGATTACTTGGATTACTATTTTAATTTCACCCCAGATATTATGGGAAAACAGTTATTTAGTTTTGGTCAAAGACTTTCCGTATAAACGCAGTGTTTAATACTGAATTATTTTTGTGGTTTGGCAAACAAATTCTATATGAACTTTTATGTGAGTAAGATTTGCTGCAACAGGCAACACGTAATCCGCGCAATTTGTTCTACTACACTTTGATTAAGAAACAAATTCCAATAATTACCCGTTAATGAAAACAGGTGAAGACAGAAAGTTCTAATGAACAAACAGAAAAACGGCATTTACCCTCGCGTGCATTTGTTCCATTCCTACACTACGTATACAATGTGTAAACACCGTGTTTAATGGTGTTTACACAGCATTAATACAGTGTATAGACGGTTTGTATACACTGATCAATATTTTCAAAACTAATGTAGATGTATACAAAGACATTGTCAACAACACAAAAACTCTTTTAAAATTCATATTAAAAATCTTTAATTTTTTAAAATTTTGTATATTCGAAATCAACTGTTATATTTAATTTAGATTCACTGAGACAATTTAAGTTACAAGAAAATCTCAATAACATCAATCGGGTATAAATGAAATAAATACAGGGTGTTTTCATGGTGTACCCACAGTGTTTTCTGGTGCCTCTCATCGCATTTACTTCGCGGGCTCAAAGCCGTAAAGGTGTCTTAATAAGAACACTAACATATGTAGAAGATTTTTCCCGAGTATATTAAAATTTAACAGTAAAATAGATGTAAATTTAACAAAGTTTTGTAATTTTTGTATGAGATGATTCCACAAATGTGTTCAATTAACAAAAAGTAATGTCAGTCTCTACTTCTTTAGGAAGCAAGAGTTCTTTTGTTGAAATTTCTAATAACGTCTAAGAACAAGTTGGGATCTATTTTACTAAATATAAGCAGAATGCCAGATCGTGAATTGTTTATGGATTATTAACATTGCTTTTCATATACCTCCAAAGAAAATAATTATGGGCTCTCAAATCATAAATTCTTGAAACTATTGTGCACCACAAATTAGGTTTGCAAATGGTGAATTGTCTCCCTGGCGGTACAAATGACGAAATTCCAGATTAAATAATTACGTTCACATCATATAATTTTGTTTGGATTGGGATACCTTTGCTTAATAATCCTAATTAGTAGAAAAACTTTCAGTCCCAAACTAGAACAATATAATTAAACTAGACCCAATCGCTCTGAAGCTATAAACACATTTCATATTATAAGTGGGGCTACTTAAATAAGAGTCAGATGGGAAACATTTCTATACTTAATACCAAGAAATAAAGTTCTGCGTAGTCTGAAACGAAAAATGAATACATCAGATATCAAATTATTGCAATTGTATACGAGTATTACTGAAAAAATGTTTTATCGCGAAACGGATATCGACATCTAGGAGTTTCAAGAAAAACTAGCTCATAGAGACGCTGTTTCTCTGTGATTTTTATCCATCCTATGAGATCAAAATATTAAATTCAGCTATGTATACTAAATACATGTATAATTACTAGAGATTTCTCAATCAATTGAGGGAAGCGCATCACTGATGAAGGTTCTCGGCTAGAAACAATATATTATCTTGCATTCGATGGATTGTAAAATCGCTAAATATTTTCGTTTGCTTAAAAGTAAAACATCATATTCTGGCGTTGGCGTAACCGAATTGATAGAAAAAAGTTGATTAGAATTGAAAACTATATTCAATTACACTATCATAAACATTTGTGTTAAAAACGAATATTATGGAGTAAACCAAAACTCTTTTGGTTTACTCCATAATGGGCGTACATGATTATGGGCTATGGGGATAAGAATTGAGTACTCAAGTACAAGGTGGATGAAGTAAGCAAATGAAGTGATAATTCTCTCTGTTTGTACCTGACAACATCACTTGCAATGAGACCCAAGAAGAGACCTAAGAAACCTGCCATGAGCCATTAAACCTTCCCATAAATTTGCTGACTTGCCCCCCTGGGCCAAAAAATTGACATTTTTCATTTTTCCGATTTTTCCCCCTTCTAGTGCAATTTTTTTCTAATTTGCCCCAAACTAAACCAAAAGCTGTGTACGCCCATTCCCACAACCACACGAGCAGACCTTGGGGAACCTGATCAACCAAATCAGAGATTGGGTAACGAATATCAGTAGAAAGTAGGGTGAAGACTGACAAGAATGAGAGAAAATTGTCCTTCTTAAAAAGGGCTTTATATCATGGACCAGCGATCCATCCATGGAAAAAGAGATTGCTAGGAAATGCATATTATTGCCTCAGAATCAGACCTATTTGCAAAATAAACGATGTAACCGACGGACAAAGGACATTATAGGAACATGGAAGTACTAAGTTGGTATTGACCCGGAATTGCCACGAAAGCCATCAAGTAAATTTAAAAGCTTAGATTCGACTTGACAGGCTTCGAAGAAATTAGATGGACAGGGCCTGAACCAATACAGATGGATAAGTCATTAGTGACGTAGTCTATACACGAACTAGGTACGAGAGGATGTGGCTACGTAATAAATTCAAGGCTAAAACTAGGCTTTATATCAGTCAATGAAAGAATCTGTACAGTAAGAATTAAGAAATGGTTCCACTTTACTATTTTTCAATGTAAGCGCCAACCGAAAAAGCATCACAGAGTGACAGAGATTATTTCTACGATTCCCTAAGTCTACACTTCAGCTAAAAATAATATTACATCTAAATGCTAAAGTAGGCAAAGAAGAACACAAAGGCTAGGCGCAAATTGTGACGCGTATAACCCGTGTGACATGACAGCACAGCGCGAACTTTTGTAACGTATAGTATTGAACGGAACAGCGCAAATTGGCAATAAAGTGTCGCGCGTGTAATCACATTGTCAAGTGTTTTGAAAAATGGTAACATCAGACGTTAATCGAGGCTGTAAGATATCAAAAAGGGTGTTACAATACAAAATATACTAATTATATAAAGACAAAATTGTTGCAATTGGCTATGAACTGCGTCTCAATATGCGGATCACCACGCGACGTGTGTGACACGATCGGGTCGCGCCACTCGTCTCATGTCACCTCACACGTGCTATACGCTTCTCAATTTGCGCCTTGCCTTTTAAGGTTGATAGCAATCAAAATGCATGATACCACCAACGATAACGGATCACGATTAATTGATTTTGCTACAAGATACAACCTGGTTGGGAAAGTACCCAGTTCGTTATGAAAAATATTCACGAGGCAACTATGGAAGGCGAATAGCACAGTAAGGGGACCAGATAGTGACAAATACCATTTCCTAGTAAAAGCAATGCTTCTACACAAAGGATAAGCAGACAAAGATGGCATCTCACGAAACTTACAAAAAAATGAGGAAACGCCAATACTCAGAACTTGGAAGATAATTAAAGCGAGGATATAGATCAGAAATGGTGTTCCATAAAATAAGTTATTGTGGAAGCAGCAGAGAAGTGCATTAGAAAAAAAAAACAGAAAACAAAAGCTAAACATGAATACAATACAAACTGAGAAGTTAGATGAATAAAATGGACACATGTGACAACTATAAGATAATCTGTTAATTAGTGCTATATACAAAATATTGCTGAACCGATTGCTACCATATGCCGAAGAATTAATTAGTAATTATTAGTGGCTTTAGAGCAGGAAGAACGACAATCGAGCAAATATTTACTGTTCGACAAATGCTTTAAATGTGAATTCTGGGCTGCTACAGGAAGACCCACTATCCCTATTATTATGATTCAGCCTGGCGTTGGCATATGCAATGAGAAAGCTTGACCCGTAAAATCGTTTCAAACATAGCTGTTCAACGAGCAAATACTGTTCTTGCCTTGCAGACGACGTAGGCGCAGTAGCAGACTACAAGGATATTTCCACCCACTTTCAAGACGCCGCATTAAGTAAGTATGGGTCCAGAAGTCAATGAAAATATAACAAAATACAACCTTGTTTCAAAACAAGAACGGTAGCGAATTCAGCAGCAAAATGATAGTTACTATAAAGAATCACAACTAGAGGTGACCACGCCACTCACCAGTAGGAGTTCGACAACCAGCTAATTGTTTACACGTAGAATTTTACACGGAATCAACACGAACTTTCAGATCGAAAACTTTACCTTAGATAATAACGAAGGTAGGTGACTTTGAAGTTCTGTGAACAGGGAAAACTGTAGTTTGTTTTAAAAGTAAATAAAGTGCAGACAATTAATTAAAGTTGCATTACTTGAATCTAATAAGTATCAGTATTCTGATTATCAGAACTGGGAAAACTTTAGATGTGAAAACGTCTATGAAGGCATTCAAGAGCTGCCGCAGCTATGGGTCAAGGTTATTTTAAAATGATAATATGTACCTACTATATTTTTCTTTCCATTCTTATACATATATTTATATTATAAAACTAAAAAATTATGAATAATATCGAAACGTTTTCCTGATTTTAACATCATTTCACAAATCTAAAGAGGTACATTGAAACATAAACATCCACTTGTTTAAATGTTACATGGAGGTTTTTATATAACTGATTAGATACACTGATTTGGAAATAGCAAATACTAAATAAATAGTGCATCAATCTACAGTCTGTTTTAAATGTTTATTGTATTCTGATGTGTTCAATACCATTTTAAAGTTTTCAATACAATTTTTCTTGTTGGATAAGTAAAGTCAACAAAGAGTATCATATATTTTCTTATTTTAAATTTCATACCTAGTTAAAACGACATAATGCATAACTACCGAGCCTAGAATTTTGAAAAATAAACATATAGGGTCTCATTCAGTTCATAGGAAACCGTAAACGAGTATTTCAAGGTAAATTTTGGGAAGAAACAAGAAAAATAATTTGGTCAAGTGCGAGTTGGACTCGCATACTTAGGGTTCCGTACCACCTTCAAGATTCAAATATTCCAGTTTCAGACGCAGGGAATGAGTGCATTTTCTTATATTTACCCTTATATCTTTTAAAGAAAGCGTTTTAAATTTATAAAAAATATACACTTTGATTTTCCACACATAGACTTTTTATTTTATGTGCTTTAGGATTCGCTTGATTTTTATCACAATACATATGTATTTAATTTTCTAATTTGGCCCCCAAAAAGTAACATTAGAGTTGTATTTTACTAATAAACTTTGAGAGATGCCTTTTATAATCTACTGTCTAAGGTTTGGGGCTCTGTAGATTGGAAGAAAAAGGGCAAAATAGGTCAAAGTTTAAATTATAAATTGTTAAATCTGTTATTCAAATTATTTAAAAATATAAATAAAATATATTTTTCAAAATTTAAATAGATTAGTTCCTAAAGTGGGAATTAAGTCGATGTTTAATATTTTTGATAATATCTTTTATACAAATGATTTAAAAATATGATATATTTGTAATTCACATAATGAGCCTTTTATCTGATATATTACATGATGCGTTTGAAAATTGAATCTTTATTTTCCATTTAATTGTATAATTTGTCCCTAAAATTACTATGGGGGTCTTCAAATAATTTATTTTCCGTTTAATTCTATTATTTGGGGGCCAAATAACAGAGTTAGGGATTTTTTTCATATTTTTTTATAAACAAAAAAAAATGAGGTCTTACGAGTTTGGGGTATAACGGGGAGAATGGATAATTTTTTTAAAATATTTTTTTAATATATTTTAAAATATTCATTTTAAAAAAATTTAAAAAAATATGTTTGTATTCGTCATAATTCGCCTGGGATTTGATATATTACATGACCGGTTAGAAACAATTATATTTTTTTATTTTCCATTTAATTCTATAATTTGCCCCCCAAAATGAATTTTAGGGGTTTCACCCTATTTGTTTTCTGAATGTTATTTGTGGCATCTTCTAGTTTATTTTAGATTTTCTTGGGAATAATACCACATCAGAGTTCAAACTTGTGTATATTTTAAAACCAAACGTTTCAAAATCCTGTCGGATTTCGTTTTCAATGGATATAAATTTATAAAGTAAAATTGAAATATATGACAATTATTTTGACAAATATGTTTACGTTACTATGGATAAATTTCTTTGATTTTAAATATACAGGGTGCACAAGAAATTCCAAAGATCATTATAAATCAAAAAAATTTTTTTTCAAGTTGGAAGAACTTGAAAAATTGTCTTCAGAATTTATTTGTGGCGTTCCTAGGGACGACTTTCTTTTTAAGATAGTGCATTTGCCAAAAAATGCGATCAAAGAATTCTGATAATTCAGTGATCCCATTAAAGTCATAAGGGAAAACCTAGGAAAAACCTCATGAACTATCCCGATATAGGGTTGTTCAAAAGGATATGCCCATTGTTAATTTCATCTTTAATTATCGGCAACCAGACATGACTGAAATCTACGGAAGTAGAAGCGATGCAGTCGTTTTCATTTAACAGAATTAAGGCAGATTCTTTTAATTTTCGTTTTGTGCAGTGTTCTTCTTTGTGTAAGAAAATCTAAAATTCTCCCTATTTTTTCAGTAAAGTTCAGATGTAGGGCTATACCTCCATTTTTTTCAAACTTTTCTAGCTTATGGTTTCAGAGATAAGGGGGGGGGATGGGTAAAATCTTTTATATTTTTGTTAATATCTTTTAATTAATTTATTTTAAAAATATGAAAAATATATATTTGTTTTCTTCATCATGAGCCCTTTCATTTGATATATAACATGCTGGGTTAGAAACAATTTTAATTTTATATTTTCCATTTAATTCTATAATTTGCCCCCCAAAAAAATATTAGGGGTTTTTCCTTATTTTTCCAGTAAAGTTCAAGTGAGGGGCTATACCTCTATTGTTTTTTCAAAATTTTCCAGCTTATGGCTTCGGAGATGGGGGATGGGTAAATTTTTTTATATTTTTGTTAATATATTTTAATTTATTTATTTTAAAAATATGAAAAAAATATATTTGTTTTCCTCATAATGAGGCCTTTCATTTGATATATAACATGATGGGTTAGAAACAATTTTAATTTTCCATTTAATTTTATAATTTGCCCCCCAAAAGGGGTTTCTCCTTATTTTTCCAGTAAAGTTCAGGTGAGAGGCTATACCTCCATTGTTTTTTCAAAATTTTCCAGCTTATGGTTTCGGAGATAAGGGGGGGGGAATGGGTATTTTTTTATATTTTTGTTAATATCTTTTAATTTATTTATTTTAAAAATATGAAAAAAAATATATTTGTTTTCGTCGTAATGAGCCCTTTCATTTGATATATAACATGATGGGTTAGAAACAATTTTAATTTTATATTTTCGATTTAATTCTGTAATTTGCCCCCCAAAATTAAAAGTAGAGGTTTCTCCTTATTTTTCCAGTAAACTTCAGGCCAGAACCTATAAATCTATTTTTTTCAAAACTTTACGTTTTATAGTTCCGGAGATAAGGGGGGGAATGGGTAAATTTTGATATATTTTCGTTAATCTTTTTAATTATTTTTTTAAATATGAAAAAAATATATTTGTGTTCCTCAGAATGAGACCTTTCATTTGATATATTACATGATGCGTTTGAATTTTTATTTTTAAATTTTTATTTAATTCTATAATTTGCCCCCCAAAATTAATATTAATGATTTCTCTTTATTTTTCCTGTAAAGTTCGGGCAACGTTCTATATTTCCTATTTTTTCAAAATTTTAGGCTCAGTAGTTTCGGAGATCAGGGGGGGAACGGTCGATTTTTTTAGTTTTTCCCCCCAGAAGTACCCCTAAATTTTTTTTTCTTTTACAATATGTACTCCTGATCAGGTCACCAAACTATACATTGATACCAAATTTCAACCTCTTCCGTCCAGTAGTTTAGGAGAAAATGGCTGTAATGTGACACAGGCAGAAATCCTGAGTGATATTATAAGGGTATCCTTATATTGTATATACAGAACCCTAAAAACTAGGTGCGGAATATATGAAATGAAAGGGTTTATTATGAGAAATTCACATATATTTTTTACAACTTTAAAATGCATAGGTAAAAAATATTATCTCCAAAATTGATCTAAAATTTTGAAAAAAAAACTAGGATTTCAGATATTACTCATAGTTTATAGAAATGCATAAACAAAAATACTAATGTTAATGAAGGAAAAATAAAAAATAACTATATATGTCTTGAATAATCAAGAAAGTGGAAATCCAAATATTGCCATTGAAATAAAACTAAAACAGCTGAGCAGACCAGAGTTATAAATAAGAAAATTTGACTGAAAAAAGGAAAATTTTGAAAATTTGTATAATTCCTCTTTGATATACATTGAATGTTAAGACTTCAGTTGTTTTAAAATGTAACACTCATTTCATTCATCTATGGCAATGGATTTTTATCTTTTCAAATTGGGAATGCCAAATGCCTTAAATAATTTTTTTATAGTTCATAAATAATTTTAATTTTTAATATAATAACCAGGAACTAGGTACCAAACATTTCTGCAATATTTAATTTCTTATCTTTCACACTTTAGATTATCACCAAAATCATAAAGTTTTTTAATGATTTGGGAAAGTCAAATTTACTGAGATTTTTGTTACTATGTTGTCATGGAAGTACTTCAGTTTGTAATTTTATCACTTGTTAATCAAAAAAACCAAATGGTGTTTAACAATTTGTTGTAAAAAACTATTGAGGCCATAAAGTACTTCAACAACCCACCATTGCATTTTTAAAACAGGCATGATGAACATGACTTTACTTTTTAATGAAATAAAAAACAATTTCTCAACTTAAGTTTACAAAATTTCAAAATATGCGGACAGAATTGTAAATTTATTTCCCAAAAATGTCATCTAAATTTTGGTCCTTTGATTTTTTGTACAATAGTGGACAATAAAAGATTGTAAAATATCCCAAGCCCTGACTTTTAGTTTGACAATCACTAATGCCTGAAAATATTCTAGGTGTTAAGTTCAAATACCAAAATAACTGCAAAGGTTACTGTATAAGATGTCCATGCAAAATATTGTCCACTTATTACAGTATGTGTAAAATGTAAATTACTAGATTTTTGAAACTACCGGAAAATGTACTACCAGATTTTAGTCTGTTAAATGAAAAATGAAATAAATTGCTCTCAAAGAAAGAACAACTATTCAGTTTTTTCAAACTTCAAATTAAATAGTTAAATTGTTACATTCAAGTACAATAAACACACACAGAAGTTTCAAAAATTCTATATTAAATTTGTTCATTTACATAGTTAAGTATTTTAATAAAAAAATACAATAAAAATGCAGATGTACATGTAATCATATAATTTTTAATTTTCACATGGAATTGAATTCATTTTTTAAATGATATAAAAAAATGATAATAAGATTACATATTACAACAAATATCTTATCATAAATTTTACCTAGACTGAGGAAAACATCACCTCTTTTTTAGCTTAATAGAACCCTTGTCATTTTACAAGTGGTCTCGTTTTAGAATCATCATCACAACAAGCTTCTTTGTACCTTCTTACTTCTTTCATATATACAGACCATGCATCTGTCCCACTTTCTTCTTCAGTAGATTGTCTCACTTTTTGTACCATGCCTGTTTTCAGAACTTTACCACCTCGTCTTTTACCAAAAGTAGGTAATACAGGCTTTTTAATCTCCTCAGCTGCAGGTGCAGCTTGTGATTTCTGCTGTTGCTCTTGCATTTTTTTAAACATTTCTAAAAATGAACCATCATTCTTGAAGACATTGTCTTTCATACTATCTTCCTCCTCTTCCTCTTCCTCAATTTTCATATCAACTTCATTTGTGTCAGCATCTAAAGGTAACCCTTCAGTTGAATGACGAGGAGAGAAAGACCTTGATCTGTGGGATCTGTCGCGATCTTTTCGTGACCTATAAGACTTGTGACGATACCGAGGACTTCTAGATTTAGATCTTGACCTGGACCTAGAATACCTAGAAGAAGAGTATTTGTGTCTACTGCGTCTACGTCGTCTATAACTTGGTGTGCGTGATCTGCTCCTTGAAGAACTATACCTCTTCTTTCGTCGTCGAGATCGAGATCTTCTGTGACGTTCTCTAGATCTGGATCTTGTGCGCCGGCGCCTACGATATTTGTCTTTAGAACGAATAGGGGAGCCAGAGTTAGACCTGTGCAGGCCACGTTCTTGTTCTCTTTCCTTTTTCACAATTGGTTCAGATGTTGAAACTGTGGTTGATACCTCTTCTGGTTCTTTTTTAATAATTAGGGTATCAATTAATTCTTGTTTTACAGTAATTTCAGGTTTTTCTTCACTTGTTTGTATTTCTGGTTCACACTTGGGAATAGGTGAAGGAGACTTCTCCTTTTTTATTGGATTTAGGGGAAGTAATTCATCATCCTCCGTACCAGGAGGAGGCGGAATGTCCCATATCCTGGAGGCTGGATTCATCTGTGGGAACTATGCTGTCTGACCTACAAGAGAACTTGCAGGTATAATTAAATGCTAAGGGCAAGGACATATTCAAACTTGTCTGGAGAGTATGTTCAATGTTTCAAAATTTTAGCAGTAACGTGCCAAAAAATGGACGATAAAGAAATACTCAACTATGTAAATGAACTTGAGGTTGATAACCATAAGACGGCTCAACCGTGGACTTGCATTTTTCAGTGTTAGGTAATCAATGTACAACATGATGTTGTTGACATGCGAATTTCTTAATTATGTAAACATTTTGAACCGGTAAAAGTACATTTTAAAAATACCTCTATGTTTACAAATCTTAATTCTAATTAATATTTATCAAAATATACCTGATTTGTTTTTATTTTTCCTTTATAGATACTTCACAAATATGGCTTCCACTACAATGATCTGACAAGTTACGACGAAATTCAACAACGCCCCAACACCGTAGCGGCAAAATCCAAAAATAAATCGATATCGGTAAATTAGGTCACGATTTCAAAAAAATCCCGAGACGCGGGTAATCTTATTTTTTACTTTTCGAAAATATTCACAATTTTCACACTAAAAGAATTGTTTAATGACATTCAATTTTTAAATGAATATGTACTATCAAGTTCATAAGAACAGGATATATAAATCATCAAGCTCCTGCTGCAACCTACCAATCTACAATTTGTATTAATTTGAACTGGTATACGTGACATTTGCAACGTCTTCCATCTCTTTGTATGATCTGTGGTATTCCACTCATGACATTGACAACTTGCGACACAAGCAGACTTGCTTTTTTCTCTCTTTTTATAACCTAAAACGGCTAAAACCTTGTATTAAAACAGTTTATTTTATATGAAATTTATTTAGTGGTCATGGCAGACGAGGAGAATGTGAATGGTAACCCGGAAGCCGAAGATGTCCCAGAAAAAGGTCAGCAGAAAAAAACTGCCAAATATGACAGCGGTGCAGCCGATTTAGAAAAAGTAACCGATTACGCAGAAGAGAAAGAAATATCACCTCAAGATGTTGCGGGAGCTATTTCAGCTATAGGAGACCAAAGAGAAAAAGCAGCTTTAGAAAAACAAGCACGAGAAAAAGAACTGCTCAAAGTTTCAATAAAAAAAGAGGATGTTGATCTAATAGTAAGAGAAATGGAAATCTCAAGAACACAAGCGGAACGTACCCTCCGAGAATATCATGGAAATGTTGTAAATGCATTAATAGCCTTAACTAATTAGTTTATTTATTGATACAAATAGAACTAATAAACATTTTTTAAACAATTTTTCAGTACATTATAAATATTCCCGATCCACTGGAGGATTGTGTGGTTTTTTATCCCTTGAATGAGGAAACCATCTGTGTTTGCATGTATGAGTAATGTCCATCAACTCCTGGCGAGCTTGTTCTGGTGTTTTCTTCTTGAATATACTTAATAATTCTGGGGTAAGTGTTGTCTTCAAAGCTGAAGTTGTTTCTACAACAGGTTCATCTGGTAGTGGTCTAGTGCACTCATATGGAAAGTCTGCTTTGGGGTGCCAAGCTACTATTGTACTTCTATCATCTGTAAGAACTATTTTGTGTTCTGGATTAAATGTTGATAAAAGCCTGCTGCATAATGGCGCCTGAACGTTTTTTATTTGTATTTTTCCTATTAGTCTTATTGCCATTACTTGAAGTTTAAATTCAAAATAATATCAACTTAAACTTATTCTTATCAATTATTAATTCTTTAACCTAAAAAATTTGCATAACTCACAGTTCTTGTAATTATTTTCATAGGTATTATCACTGATCATACAATTATTGACAAATACCACAGATCATACAATAGAGAAGAAGATGCCGAAATTACAGCGTGGTCTAAGTCTAACTTAGAGCATGTACCTTCTGGAGATACCTACAGTGCACAAATGCCGTGGTAAGATAAAAGAGAGAGAGCAAGAGGCTATTTCACTCGGCTGGGAGCTGCTTCCAATGAAATACGTTCATCGGGTTGTTCATTGGTTGATTCCGCCCACTAAGTGAAATAGCCTCTTACTGTATCTATTGCCCTCTCTTTCTAGCGTTGCCACAATTTTATGCATGACCTAGCTGGTACATGATCTAAGAAGTCTAAGCATAGGCACAAAAGCATAGAAATTTTCTTGTTCTCTGTCTTATAGGTTATGTTGTTAAAAGGTTGGCCGAAATGTTTCTTTAGTAAATTTATATAATTATTATGTTTACTCGTAATCTAACGAAATTGTTTGAACGCTTACAAAATGTTAAAACTTCATCAATCAAGTTCAATTCTACAAAGCATAGGCTCCATACATCGGAAAATCAATTTTGTAAACCAAACCCAAACTCCTATGAAGAAATTCAAAAGAAAAAAATAAAATCCACTTTATACTATGTATCCGCGACTGTAGTCGCTGTAGTAGGATTAAGTTATGCAGCGGTACCTCTCTATCGAATGTTTTGTCAAGCTTATAGTTATGGGGGTACTACTGCAAGTGGGCATGATACCAGTAAAGTTGAAACAATGTCAGTTGTAAAAAGTAAACCTTTTAAAGTTCGATTTAATGCAGACACTGCTGCTAGTATGAGATGGAATTTTAAACCTCAACAAACAGAAATAACAGTGAGTTCCCACATTTCTGAAAAATTAATTTTGAAATTCAGAATTGTAGGTTTATCCAGGAGAAACTGCATTAGCTTTTTATACAGCAACAAATCCTACAGATATTCCAGTAATTGGAATTAGTACATATAATGTTGTGCCCTTTGAAGCTGGCCAGTATTTCAATAAAATACAATGTTTTTGTTTTGAAGAGCAAATGTTAAATCCACATGAACAAGTAATGTACTTTAATCACATTTATTTCAACTTATTTAAATATTTTGAAGGTGGACATGCCAGTTTTTTTCTACATTGACCCTGATATTATGGAAGATCCTTTTATGGAATTTATAAATGATATAACTCTTTCCTATACATTTTTTGAGGCAAAAGAAGGTCTTAAACTCCCAATGCCATTATATGCTAAGTAATTAATGTAATTTTTGTAAATATAGTATTGTTATAAATCTAGTTTAATTTTGTTGTTAATATAGAATAATAACCATTTTTACTCCTACACATATATATTTTAAAAAATAGCATCAGTGAAAATGATAATATCAATACAGCTAGTGTGAATGGGATATTTCCAGCCATCTTGATTTAATTCCACCCTTGAACAAATCTACCCTCTCATTATTGAATAAATTACAAAAATTAATGGCATATCAATCAATTTCCATACTTATATTATGGATCCATACCCAAGGAATGCATTATAGTCATATACTAACAAATCTTTCTGCTAATCCTTTTGGTATCATTGACATGTATATTCACCCTGTGCTAGCCTACTCCACAGATCATACAAAGAGAAGGCTACTCTTGATATATAATAGGCCTTTTCATATTTGAAAATTTGTAGTGGGCAAGCATCAACCTCTGTATTTTTTTTTTGATCAAAAACCATTGCATTTACATGCCAATGGTCTGAAAACTGCTCGAAAAAAAGGACGCACGGCAACAAAAAATTTTCGAATATGAAAAGGCCTATTACACATTCTAAAAATAAGTGGTTTTGTTTAATGTAGACGACAAATTTTGATTTGTTTGTTTTTATTTGTATTATGAAATGTACATGGAACGCGACGAACCTTGCCGCATGCTTCAAGGGTGTCCGAAACGCGAGAAATACATATGTACTTATTTGTTGTTTCTACTAATGATTACTGTTGAAAGGGTTTATTTGTTTCTAATAAATTTGAAATTAAAATGTCAGCATTTTAGAATCATTTGTTGACTGTACAGTTGCTATCAACTGTACAAATGCAATTCTACAGAAGATTTTCATTTACAAATGATCAAAGGACTAATGAAATATCATGCACCAATTTCTACACTGACAGTAGGAGGAATTCTACATGAAAATGTTGAATTTGGTCTACTAGAGAGACATTTTCCCAAATAAATTGTGCCATTCCTGTAGGGACCTACCTCTGTATTGTCCCATGTTTTGAAACATATCAATAAATTTACAGTGTGTTGTTAGTGTTTTTTATTAGTTTCCCAGAATTTTATTTTCGTTTATTTTATATTGCCCAAGACTCATTTATCATGAAATTAAAAAAATAATTAATCAATTACAAACACAAATTATATAAGATATTATGTACGAGTAAACCGGATATCAGGCTCCTCTTGACATATGTATTCGAAGTGGTGAAACAATTCGTTCCTGAGCGACCGCGTTCTTTAGCCCTTTGACTACAAAGCGCTAAAGTAGTTAAGGACCTCTCTTATGTATCATGGTACTTTGTTACCTGTGAAATAAACCCTATAAGTGTAAACATGCCCCCCACAAGCAAGTAAATGTAAAAACCCAGTAAGTGGATTACTAAAAAATCAGCTAATATCCCATTTAACTCTTAAAGGCCTAGAGGTTTCTTAAGCATCACATTTATTACTTTCACATGGAATTTTATAAATGAAATTTTTTGAGTTATATTTTTGACAATAATTGATTTTTCTGAATTTCTTACGATTTTGAATGTAGGTTTAATATTACATCTGTTGCAAACTCTTTAGTTTTTCTGAAAGACTGTGTATGTTATATGTTTGTTGTCATTGGCTAATCCAACATCTGAATTGTGTTTTTTTAGTGTTTATTTTGCGGAAACCTATTCTCAGCAGGGTCAAGCCCCCCATATGCCAATCCTGTATCCCCCACAGGTTGTTGTAATGTGATTATCTTGGGATTAGTCTTTGCTTGGAGGTGGTATTAATTTTTACACACACAAAAAATGTCAAAATTTGTAATAGGAATCATAAATAAACATCATCATTTTTTATTGATTCAAAGTGGTTGTCACACTCCTTACCAGATGTTACTAATAACTATATAGACAATTAAAATGATGTTTAAGAACAAGCTTGATTTCTGAGTAAATAACATTCTTTAAAAACTTGTAAAATTTTATTTATAATATATTACAAAAAATGTAACTTATTAATATTTCTTCATTAAACCTGTAAATAAAATAAACTTGAAGGTAAGTATTAATTTTAAATTAAAACAACTTACTCTCTACAACACTATTTAAAGCATTTACAGCAGGAGAATCTGGTATTTCTGTAATGAAGTCTTTTCCTTCATCACAACATCTGGCAATTCTTGGATCTAAAGGCAAACTTCCAAGAAAAGGAACTTTTAGGTCGCCACACATCTTTTTTGCCCCACCAGTGGTGGCATCAAATATATCTGAAGACTTCTGTAAAATACAAAAACAATCATTTAACTGATAAATTCTACCCAAATGTTTTGTTAACATACCTTACAACTAGGGCACACAAAGGAGGACATATTTTCAATTACGCCAATAATTTCAATATTAACCTTACGGCAAAAATGTATTTCTTTTCTAACATCCAATAGCGCAACTTCTTGTGGGGTAGTTACTACTATCGCTCCCGTTAGATCAGCTTTAGATAGATATGTAACTGCTGACAGATGTTCATCGGACGTCCCTAGAAAAAACTTTTCTGTTAACAGCAAAATAATATAAGAGTTTTTAAATAACCTGGTGGGGTGTCTATAAGCAGATAATCCAATTTTCCCCAATCAACTTCACTGAGAAATTGTCTAATCATGCCATTTTTCTTTGGACCCCTCCAGATAATCGCATCGTCTGGAGATGATAGTAAGAATCCTATTGACATTACTGATAGATTATCATCAACATACTGAAAGTAAAGTTTTATTTATTGTTTAATTTGCTATATCTAGTTATTATATTTCTATTCAATTAGTCAAGGCCTGATCCGAGGTCTCTATTGAATAGCCAGTAAATTTCCTAAACTTTCCTTTAAATTTTTTCTCTGTGACTAGTTTTATAAAAGTTTAGTTAGTTTCGTCAAAGTTAGGTGCTTCATATTCCGCTATTTCAATTTTCAGGATCAAAAATATAGGGGTTACATTAAAAAAACGACTTGATCTTAAATTGTCCTTCACAATCAACGTCAAATCAAAGATTAGATTGGGAGCGCGAAATCCTACAAATTGTGTTGTCATTTTTGGGGTCGGATACTTTTTGAACTCTCTGTATATTAAAAACTACTACTGAAATCCGATATAGCTTAGGTATAACACAATTACACATTTTTCATCTTTTTGACATATGCACAAGGCAAAACGGTTAATAGTCATATTTTTGGCCCAACCAATTATTACATAACAATAAATTATTATAAAGGAAACATGAATATATCAGTGATAAGTTCTGGAAAACAGTAATGAATTATAATGGCAGATAAAACATTTTTTGTTGGTAACAATAGTATTAAGTGTTTAAACACTTTCTGTATATGTCCAAACGTTTCGGATCTAGGTCAGACTCTGTTGTCAATGACAAATAAACTATGAAAAAAGGCACAATTCTATAATATAACTTTTACATTTTAGAATTGTGTTTCCGAAACGTTGGGAAATATACAGAAATTTCGTAACTTGTGGTGTTATTTCCCAGAAACTGTTGAAACACAAATAGCATTCAGAAAACAATAGTATTAAGATCTTGATAAACATTTTTTATGAACTTACTACAGGTGACCATCCAGAACCAGACTGATGAACTTGTTCATCTGAAACTCCCAAAACTCTTGGCTGTGATGGACCACAGATATCTATATCCAAAACTGCTACCTATAACAAAATAAGCCAGTTGAAGACAATTTTAAATTTGTAATAAACGCTTTATGATAAACCAAAGTAATAATAATAAAGTAACTCATTTTTAAACAGTTTTATTTACTTTGCCCTGTTTATTTTTTTGGGTCAAATCTAGTAATTAAAATTTCACCCGCTTCCTGTTGACAGATTGATCTGATATTTGGCGCACACATTTAGTTTTGATGACAAATTTTACATTACAATTTAATACATTTTGTTTTATTGTAAATCCAAGATAGCCGCCACTACAAAATGGCGGCTTACATATTATTTCACAACTACCTTAATATGGGTATCAAATGAAAGGGCTAGAATAAAAGAATAAAGTTCATTATCAAAAAAAGAATAAATAAAATACAGTATCGCCTCCAACAAAATGGCGGATTAAGTATATATGTTTTCGCACCCCTTCAATATATGGGTATCAAATGAAGGGGTTTTGATACAAGCCTGATCTCCCACCCAAGTCAAGATTTTGTATCGTGTCGTGACATGTGTGGCGTAAGGGTGGCTAAAAATGATACGTCGTTAGCGCTACATCATTCAAGTCAAAGTAAAAGGTTAAAAGGTGCCGAGGACTGAGGCATTAGGGTGGATAAAAATGATATGTCGTTAGCCTTTACCCCTAAGACTTATGCGCCTGTTGTTGCCCCTTTATTGGACCTCTAGGGGGGGTCTCAACCGTTTGATGTCATAACTCGTAGGAACAACATGGTTACGAATAATAATAAAACAAAAATAAAACAGAAACTGCAACACAGCGAAAAAGAAGGCTTGACAAGGCAAAAGAAGGGTTGAAAAGACGAAAGAAAAATTCAACGTGTAAAAGAGAGTGAAAATGAAACTCATAGTCGAGTACAAAAACGGAGAGAACAGTTAGGATCAGAAACACCTGAGCAACGTGAGGCCAGGTTAGCAGGGCAAAGTGAGAGACAAAGGCAGCTGGTAGCATCAGAAACCCTTGAGCAACGTGAGGCTAGATTAACAGTAGAATGTACATGTATTAAAAGCTGAAAAATAATTCGGCAGGTCGTAGGTACCATTCATCACACCACTCTCCTCATCAATCTAGGGCATTAATCAGACAAAAATAAAATAAAATCGTTGGGCGGAACGTAACCTGAGTAAATATGTAGGTCAATAGCATTTATAATGACATAACAGTTGACTTGATAGAAATTTGACGCGCCCAACGATTATATTTTTTTGTATGATTAATGCCCTAGATTGATGGGGAGAGGGGTATGATGAGTGGTACCTACGACTTATCGAATTATGTTTTAGCTTTTAGTACATTATTAACAACAATATTATCTTTTAGTTTTTGCATATTTGTTATCACCAGTAGTAGAAATTATTTTCTAAATTGTATTTTCATATATTCTTTTCAGGAAAACTATCAAAGTATCAATAAGTATTCATAGAAACAATAGCTTAAAATTATTCATGGAATAGAGCAATGCTATCAAACAAAACAGAGTTCCTTCCGTTCCTTGTCAGTCTTCTAAAAAAGAAAGCTGCTATACATATATAATGTAAAAATAGACATTACTATAAGGCGACTGAAGGATGCAGCTGGCCGCTGATCTATTATCTACCCTTCCCGTAAGTCTAAGTCACCTGGATCACCAAGATCTGTGGTTTTAAAATGGGCTTAGTAGGGAATAATTCTAATATTGTTGATATTCTTGCACAATTGAATATGAATTCGCTACAAAATCGTAGGTCAGACTATGAATAGCGTTTTTTACACAAATTTTTAAATGGTTATATACTGTGTCCTGAACTATTGGAGTTAATCAAATTCAATACAAGCGTTGGTAGAACACGTTGTTCTGATTTGTTCTTTACCGATTTTCATCATACCAATTACGGTAAAAATAAATTTATAACTAGACAACTTCGTACTGCAAATAACTATCACATGAGTTTAGAATTTTTTGATTCTTCATGTTCTTCTTTTAAAAGTAGGTTAGAAGATTGTAATAATAGTTTTTTAATAATAGCTTTTAAGTAATATTTTGTACTTTGACTATTTCATCATTTGTTATTAATTATAATGATTTTTATTTCTTGTAAAAGGGTTTTTAACCCGTTAATAAATAAATAAATAAATAAAGATTAAATGGTGACATTGTCCGTCAAATATGGAGTTAAAAAGCTGACGAAAAGGGAAAAAATCGCTACCTGGGAATCGCCAGTGCATGTTTGGAAAGCTCCAAATGGGTCAGTCAACAATAAAATGGACTTTGTCCTGATAAATAACATCAGCACCATCAAAGATCTAAAAGTAATGAATACAATACTGATTTGAGCGAAAGAAATAGGTGTATAATAATAACTAAACCAACAGCGCAAACTAAGCTCGGAAACAAAAGGGATTCTACAGAAACAAAGGGAACAGAAATAGACAATAAACAAGCAACATACAGAATATACAGAGCCATATAGAAAAATTATAGAGGACATCAAAAATTATAACAAAAGGCTAGTAAAATCTGTAATTAAAAATATAAAACGCTATACGAACGCTAAGAAAGCAATAAAAATAGTGAAAAGGCAATTAATCACATTAACAGAGAAAAACATCTGAATAACAGAAAGAAACCAAATAATGATGTATGTTACCAAATTCTACAGTGACTTATATAAAAAGATACTCATGGAAGGGGAGTCGGCTGCAAGAACATGGAGAATGGAAATGCAGCTCGAAACGACGTAATAGCCAAACTACTAAAATACGCTGGTAGAGACACATGGAAGTGCTTGCTTGGTCAAAAACTAATGTAAAGTCTAAGAACCAGACACAAGAAATGTAGTAAAACACTAGACTCCACTCAGTTAGGAGAACAAATTACTTTAACACCATAATCATAATTTCAAATCAGAGGTGTAAATATGGCTAAAAATGAGTGGTCTAGTTTCAAGTATACAAAGTTCTATGGAGAGAAGTATGAACAGAATAGCAAGAAGAGATCAACAGAGTGGATAAGATATAAGACCAATGTCATAGGTGTCGTCTATAATGCAACAAGATGGAAAACAAAAATCACTCAATGGTAATCTAGGGGTGTGAATATATTAAGGAACCAGCCAAATACAAGATGGGTTTATGATATCAGGAAAGTTGACTTGGTCTCAAAAATTAACATGTAAAGGTTACACCATGAAATACTGGTAGAATATAGCTGTATATGATGACCCTTTACTCTGCTTTGCCTTTTATTAATTTGGTAACTTCTTGGTAATTTTTCATTGTTTCCTGAAAATGTAAAAAGCATTGCTTGGATTGCCCTGACAGTAAATTCGGAAGTACCTCCTGGTTAAGGTGCAATTTGAGATATGTAACTGTGACCTGCCTTGTACAAATTGAATGAAGAACATTTGAAGTGTGTGTACACAGCAAATGCTTAAAAGTCGGATTTTTTCATTAGTATTTGGAACCTGACATACCATGTCCATTTTAAAGTGCTTTTCTAAATTTTTCAAAATTAAGGAATAACCTTCATATTTTGAAGATTTTTGAAATGAGTTTATTAATTGATAATGAACTTCTGTATCAAGTTTTCTCTTTGACTTTTTTCAACTGCGGAAGAGATTTCTTGACTTCTTGTCTATAAATGACTATAAACAGATAATCTGTTTACAGTCATATTTAACAGCACAATTCAGAGTGTGTCAACCATAAAACACTGATGTCTATTTAAGCCCAATAGATTACTAGTAGCTGAATGCCCTAGAAAAATGCTAGACCAGTATTTTGCTTGTGACATTTTTGTAAGATGTTATTAAGAGACTCATTAAAAAAATGAAATAAAGTTGGCAGTCCCTTTTGTAAACATGATATCAAATATGGTGATATTTTGTAATTTATTACATATGGCACTGTTGTTTTTTCCACTTCCAGTCAGGAAAATATTTTTTAAATGCATCAATGAGCTAGTCAGAAATTTAAAAGTCTGTTGCATATTTCTTGTTTCATCAGTTTTATCAGATCATTAGCATAGCATCTGACATTGTAGTAGTTTGTTTTGAAAGACTGCATTTTCATGTTGACTACAGCACATTTTACAGTAAACTAATGTAAATTACCTGGGACATTTAACCATTTAAGAAAACTTGAATGACTTTGGGATCATGTGACTTGAATGAATGTAGATTTTATTGGGTGAATTGAGGGAATCATAGTGCTGAAGTGCTGTGTTAAAGTGGTGTACTAAATAGTGTCAGGTTGAGTTTAAATTCAATGCTTTATAACTAAAACAAGTGTTATGAGAAACATAAAATGTGAAAATAACTAGAAACAAACATCTACAATCAGCAAACACAAACTGCTGCAATGCTTTGGTGCTTTAATGCTACCCTGCCCTGAATGCACCCATTGAGATGTATATTGAAACATGCAGTTAAGAACATAAATAGTTTTTAGGATCAGTTAATTACCACAATTACCAAAAATTGTGTCATAGTGTAGATCTCTCCAATCCACAAAAAGATGCTTCAAAAGTGGTCAGACTAGACTACAATCACTGGGAGAAAGTGTGTAGAGCAAGTAATGTAAAATCTCTTTTTGTACTCATTTTCTAGGTTTTCAATAGCAATTCTTGACTCTCAGGTTCCCTATTTTTTTCTCTTATTTTCCAGAAATTCGACACTTGATATTTTTTAGAAGTTTCTCCAAAAAGGTAAGAAACCCACATAAACACCTAATATAAGTTACAGAGCATCTCTTGTTTACAACAATTTTTGCTATTATTTGTTTACCTCAAACCATTTTTTCCCTTCCTATTCTAGATTTCTTTTATTATCAATATAAGCCATTTTTCATTTCATCCTAGCATTTATCTTTTATTATCCATTTTTGTAATTTTAATCATTAACTATAAAATAAATTGGAGATAATAGTATTCCAATTGTTTATGTAAAGTGGATATAGATCAGAAATGAGTATGAGATGTTGTCCATTTATATATAATGGTTAATGATAAATTTAGAATGTACTAAGTATATACCAAATAAAAGAATTCTGAAAATATTTCTAGCAAAAAATCCAGGAAATATAAATTAATGATATATCCAACAATAAAACCCTTCTCAAATCAAATTCAACCCCTGCAATGCAAAAGATAGCATCTCTCCCTAGTATTTGTCCCAATTGTCTTGAAATTTTAGGTTAAGGTACCAATCACAGGTTGGCACATGACTTGCCCTTTTCTGCAAACATTTAATAGGATTAATAAATGTAATTTTAAACTGCACAACAATGATGAATAGACAAGATATTTAGTTCAATCACATAGCAATATATCAACATGTAAAAATCAATAATTAAGAATACTTTGGGGGAAAGTATTGTTAGTTTAAATGTGTTTACCACAAAGAAATATAGGAATATGATATTTGGTCAAGAGAAAGAAAGAAGGAGCAGATACAACAGGGTAAGCTAATTTATGGGATAATTTTATTGAATCTTACGTTTTTCTCTTGATCCTTAGAAGCAATAGCACGACTTAGAAGAGCTGTTACAGTACTTTTTCCCACACCACCCTTACCAGAAATTATCAGAAATTTATTTTTCACTTCACTCAATTTTTCTTTCACTAACTGAATGCCAGGATCAGGACCTTTAGGAACTGATGCACATATTTGTTGATTTGGACATCCTGCACAAGCAGAGGCCTTTCCTGCTGATTCACTTTGAGTTCCTGGACAATCTGCAATTTAATTTGTTTAAGTTATAGCCATTATAAACAAATAATATATTACGCTCAGGAGCATTATTTGGTTTTTCTACTTCTGCAGACATTATATTCAAATAACTGCTAAAGAATAATTTATCTTCTAAACTTAATTAATTATTTCAAGTGTAACAATATTGTAGTGTGATAAGTGAGTGATGTATTTACCACAGATCAAACACAGGATTTACTCACAGTGTGATCAGAATACAAATTGTAAGTGTCAATGTCAGAAATACATAACCTAACCTAACAAATCTCCTTTTATCTATTTTCTTTGACAAGTTAATTATCCAGAAACCATTAATTCATTTATGTCATATGTTTATGTTATAGTCTGGTCACTTTAGTTAAGAGATTAATTATATTTGGGACACTTGTCGAATTGAAAATGATAATTTTAATTTTAAAATTTATTGATAAAAAGTATTAAGAAGCTAAAATAATGATATTTAAAAATAACGAATTTTTATGAGTTCCCTTAAAAAATAATAATTGAAAGTAAAATTATCTTTTGATTGCTAAGGGGTCGTTCAAGTATTATGTAAGCAGATTTAACTGCTCAATAAGCTGAAAGTTACATTCACTAAATCCGCAAAATGTAGTACAGGTTCTCTATTTACTCTTAATCGTCGACACGCTTCTCAAAATTGAGTTAAAATATTTCAGATAGAATTGGAGAATTTATTTTTATAATTTTTAAAGTTGTAAAAGTAATTTGTTTATATTTGCATTAAAATCTTCAATGTCACAAAACCGTCATTTCAGTTTCCTTTCAAATGATTGACAACAGCAACATTTTCTTCAAAAAAAAATGCCAGAAGCAAATAACGAAACCGTCCTATATTCAGTAAATTCAAAAATTGATATTTAACTAGTCTTCTAATATCTGCATTTTCCAGCAACTCCAACCATGGAGTACCATTGGGGCTACTCCTTGTATGGAACAAGTAGCCGCTCCCCCGATACCAGCTCGTGTTGGACAGTACTATCAGACGCCTAGAGTACATCCTTGGAGACCAACGTTGGGCTACGAAAATGTGGAAGTCACACCTCTCCCCTGTCAACATGCAACAAATGCTATGATTGACCCTTGTTACACGCCTTATGGAATGGCTACAGAACCTCTGAAGTTTCCTAATTTGGTAACAGGTTTTGAAAGAAATCCTGCGCATGCTGCGAGAGCTGCACTCTACACCCGGTACACGCCCTTGGAATGGACGCAGCATAATCTGAAAAACTATAATGAATCGGCGACAAACAGGAATTATTCAGAGAGACTTCGTAACGATTTTTTACGAGTTATGCGGTAAGATCATTGAAATTAATGAAGTGACTTAACAAGATATCGTATAATACAACTTCTATTAAGTTTCACGATACAAAAATTCAATACATCCTATAATTTCAGTTTCATGATCTGAACATTATTGTTTGTCTGACCGACCCTTGTACGTCAAAACATCTATGATAATATAGGTTGTCATCCTAGAATTTTGACAAACACTCACGTAGTTTCTGGAACTTTCTCGATTATCCTTAGAAATAATTTAATTTTTAACATCCTTATTTACATCGTTAATTTCAGATTTTATTTCATACATCAAACGTTGGAATCGTTCTTGTTGAATTTGCATTCATGTGCTTTTTATACTTTTGTTTTTTCCATCAACCTAACCTAACCGCAATCAAATTATTTTGGCCTGGTTTGTCAATTTTTAGTTCTCTTCTCTCCACTATTAATTGTTTGCGAATTTATTAAACCACTTCTGACACCAAATGTAACTTAATCCTAACTTCAGTAAACTCTAACCTCAGTAGCACAAATTTAAACAACTGTGTAGATAGCGTTAAGTCGTTTTAGAATTTTTGACTAAAATTCTCATATGCTCTATGATATATACTGAAATTTTCTCTGCAAATCTCAAACTAGCCTAAACATCAAAATATGACGGATATAATTTAGCTTGCCTATCTTTAGGCGCAGTTATAATACATCAGACAATATATACCCGGTGTTCAATAAGTACGGCTGATTTACTCACTGGAAAAGCATTTAGAGGAAAAAGTTAAATAGATGGCTTTTAATATTTTTTCCCAGCTACCCAATGAACATGCCCGTTTTGACCTTAACTATGACCTTGAAGGTCATATCAAGGTCAAGTCGATTTTTTCAAATAAGAACCCCATTTTTTTTATGTCGGAACTGAAAAGAGTGAACGGTTTCACGTCCAATTACGGCCTTGACTATTTTTTGACATGGCCTTGATGGTCAGCGAAGGTCAAATTGAGGTAAAGCATGATTCAGCTCCGAGATCTGATGAGTTTTCAATATATGACCTCAGATTTGTCATCAGCAACCTCAAAAACTATTTTTTCACTGTATTCCCCCATAGTCCTCGTGGCTTGGAGCCTAATCATGCTTTACTGACCATCAAGGTCATTTGAAAAAAAATGGTCATGGCCACATATGGACGTGAAATTTTTCGCTCTTTTCATTTCCGACATAAAAAAATGGGGTTCCCATTTGAAAAAATCGACTTTACCTTGATATGACCTTCAAGGTCATAGTCAAGGTCAAAGCGGACATGGGCATTGGGTAGCCGGGAAAAAATACTAAAAGTTATCCTTTTAACTTTTTCCTCCCAAAATGCTTTCCCACTGAGTAAATCAGCCGTACACGGACTTTTTGAACACCGTGTATAGATATGTTGCAGGTTATTGTTATTTTATCTCAGCGATTTATTAACCCTTTAATTAATCTTGTACTATATTGGGTCAGGCTGGGATTTTCTTCACTTCTTCACTCAATAATCAAAAAGCTTTTTACCCTAATCATTTATGTGTACATCGGTTAAAAAGATGTTGAATGAGGCTGTTAGTGGATAATAATATTGGTTCATGATATGGTCTGATATTGGTTGATGATAACGATCTTTTCTTTTGCTTGTTGGGATTGAAAAAAGAAAGACTGATCTTTGATAAATTCGACAAAATATTTCATTGGAGAGAGCTCATACCTAAAATGTGTTAACTTAAGAAGCTTAAGCTTTGCGTGGCTATAGACCAGGAGATGACTGTCTTCTATTTGTTATTCTTCGACGAGTGACCAAACCTATAGAAAGTCAATCTTGATTAAAAATTTTAAAGAACTACTCTTTTCGAAGATTGGCCGAGAGTGGGCAGGAAGCTGAAACTACCAGCTAATTCTGAGCAGCAAATTCAAATTAACTTATGACAAAATAATAGTTATATTTTTTTGAAGTCAACTTAAAATAGCAATAAACACTTCATACACATCTTATTCCCCTAGTACGTAGAAGTAAACTATAGGTACGAGAAATGACTACATGAAAACTTTGATATCATATTAGGTTTTCGACGAATTTAAATACCTTTGCTCTCTTACAAATAGTTAGGTATTTACTTTTAAAGATATTCTAGCAAGTCTCAAAAAATGTATAGACGATTCGGTCGTTCCAAAAAAAAACTACATAGGAAAACAGCTAGTTTTTTGAGTTTCCACCGAATTAAAAACATTAAATACTCTCGCTTTCTTATAAATAGCTACTTTATCGATTTTTATACCGTGTTGAACAGCTAAATGGAATAAATTCGATAACAAATAAAGGAGGGCGTGTTGGGAAAAACGCTTGGACACGTCGATTTGTAATTTTAAATGAGCATTTGTTCAACAAAAAAAATTATAAAGGGTGTGTCGTGTGACAGTGGCCAATACCAACTTTCTTATTTTAAATGCAAGCTCCTGTATATTATTTATTATTTGGATTCTCCAGAAAATTCTAGACATAATTAATGTACAAAGTACTACACCTATCTTCAACTGTTGCGGAAATATTAAGTGTTTTCACATTTATTACAAAAATTAACATTAAAAAAAAAGAAAAATATGTTATTTCACAAATTAGCTACATTACACTAAAAACCTAATAAGTAATACTGATTATTTCTTAATAATATAAAACAAAAAACATCAAAAGCATTAATGTCAATGTAGGAAATGTTCAAAATGCTCGCCGCGAACGTCTTGGCAACATTCTAATCTGGTATAGAAATGTCTTCTATTACTTAACATTTCAGGTGTGACTGATCTACTCACAAGCGTGATTCGTCTTTTTAGGTAATCCAAGTTGAGGGGTTTAGTTTTTTATACAGTACTTTTGACATATCCCCACAAAAAGTAGTCCAATGGCGTCAAATCAGGAGATCGTGCTGGCCATTATATCGATCTCCGCCTCCCAATCCACCGATTTTCAGGTACTGCCGGATATTGATTTCGTAATGGGGCGGTGCTCCATCTTGCTGAAACCATATTGTATTGGCAGGAACTTGAGGGTTTACTGGATCAGGATATAAATTTGCCAAAGTTGGAGCAATGCTAAATATTTATCTCCATTCAAGTTGCCATCAATGAAAAAGGGACCTACAATATGATTTCCAACAGTTCCTGTCCAAACATTAACTTTTTCAGGATATTGCGTATCTCATCCAGTGAGGATTCTCATTATACCAATAGCGGCAATTTTGAACATTAACATGACCGTGAAGTGTAAATGTGTTCTCATCAGAACACAAAACATATTCTAAATGGATCACATTGTTATCTAACCTTACCATCATTTCTTCACAGAAATACGTTCTCCTTTCGAAATCATCTTCCATGAGCTCCTGAGTCGGCATCTTTTTTAGGGATACATTTTACTTTCATTTAATACTCGAAAAAATTATATGTGGCTAACGTTGAACAGTGAGGCTGTTTTTCGGCCACAATTGTGTGAGTTTTCTTGAAACTCAAGCATAATATCCAATTTCGAATTATCACTTACAGCATTGGCAGCTACTTTTTTTATGTCTTACATGACCAAGCTCGCAAAACTGCTTTTCTATTTTGCTAATTGTTTCTTGGGATACAGGCTGCAAATTTGGAAAATTTTCGTGAAATAAGCGAGAAAAATAAAAACCTAAGTGTAGATTTTATTCCAACAACCGGATCGTCTAGAATTTATTGGAGATGTTCTCGAATACAAATAATATGTAGTCTATTATCAATTTTCCCATGTAGCTATCCATTTTTACTTCTTTCCATTTCTAGTACCTATATGGTTTACTTTTACATATGAAATGAATAAATTGTGTATCCTCTGTTTATCGTTATTTTACATTGGCTTCAAAAAACGATAGCTATTTGTTCTTCACTGATTATTCTAAACTGGCTCGTCAGAAATAGCTGCTAATTTGAACCCCTTGGCTTCTTCAGCTGTCCACAGTAATTTAATACTGCTCTATCAAAGTGTGTATAAAGTTTCATGGCCGGTGTCAATGGGTAAATTATGGTTTTCCGAGCTGGTTTGTTGTGATCTATTGGAATTTTTTCCAAATGTTTCATCTGTAATTGCGGTTCTGACATCCTCAGCTGTGCGGGTGTCGGTAATAGACAGCTTTTCCTTTCGTTTCCCATACGAGCAGTACATCAGCACCCCTGCTGAATTATTGTTTGTAAAATGATATTTGTAGGGAAACTGATGAGAAAACTTCTCAAGGGCAAAGAGAAGCAGGAAGAAGGCTCGGAGAACGAATTACTGATACGACTTTTTGGAGAAACGAAGTAAGGACTGAATTAGAAAAATTGTTAACAGAAACAAGCTTGCTTCAAGATTTTAGCAGGGCTTTGAAAAAAGCCATCGACGACATTGAAGGGCCTCTTCACATCGCTCAAGAATGTCTTTATCACAGAGAAAAGAGACAAGGTAAGGAATATTTAAAAAAATATTTTTTCGTTCAATCTAACAATAAACTACTTACGCTTTAGGAATTGATTTGGTACATGACCACGCCGAACAATCCCTTCTTAAAGAAATTGAAGTGTACAGAAATTCCCAAGAAAGGATGAAGTCCTTATATGATAAAGTGCAAGATCAATTGAAAAACAGCAGAGCAGCGCAGCACGATTTAGAATTGGATGTTAGGAGTAAAGAATCTGCTTTGGGAATAGATACGATGTGTCATCAGTTGAATAACTATTCCAAAGGCATCAATTATTATGGAGGTATTGAAAAATTCGATCCGACGTAAGTACAAATTGTTTTTAAAATTGTTCTAAAGGGTGGTAAGTCTTCTTCCGGTGCTTTCAGAGTAAGCACGACAGTTACATGGGCAGAGAACAGTAACAGAATTGTTCAGAGATCCCAAACGGAAAGAGGCAAATCATCTCAAATGCGCTCCGACATAGATAACCTTATCAACACTTGCTCTCAGGAAGTTTGGGATGCTTGGAGTAATACGAACAATGCCCTAGCTCGACGAGCAGCTGAAACTTTGGAAACCAAGAGTAAACTGCAAATGCATTTGCACAAGGTAAAACAATTAAATTGAATTAACGCTGCGTCAGATAATAAATACAAATAATGTTTAATTATAAATGATATCCACCCAAAATAAAATGGTTCAGATGAGATAGAGTTTTTGGTGGAAAATAGGGTTTTTAAGTCCAAGATTCAGTGTAGACCAATTTAGTTATTACTTGGGTGTTAGTTATAAACAAACACAACATATTGAGTACATGCAATTTTTCGTTGGCGTTAACAATTTTGTATGAGTGAGAACAGATCGTAATGTATTATTTGTTTTAAAAACCTTTTTAATTCCATATTTATTTCCTAAGTGTATAGGTATTACAGTGATAGTTTTGATTGGTAATTTGATATTTGTGTTTGGATGTGTTGGTTGTTTTTGTTTTTTGTATAGACAACTGCCCTATTACGGTTGTAATTGTATTTATAAATCTTATAAATCCCTTTAAATATTGGTTTGGATGATTAGACGCTCTTTAATAGGGTTGACTTCGTTGGTAAATATTTCACTAGATGAAAATATGTTTTTGCTCTATCATTTAGGCATCCTGTGGAAATAACCATAGATTCCAATAAAAAATAGTGTATGGAAACCTAACGTGTTTTTGTCCCTGTGAATCCACGTGTATACCTATAGAAGTTTGGGAGCGAAACCTAAAATTCTGTATTTTCAATAGAGCTATTAACAAATAGAAAACATTAAACTTACTGATTAGGGACAACAGTTAAAAACATTCTTTATTTTCGGTATTAGGAAATACGCATAATTTCCATAATTCTAAACTACTACAATAGAAACAGATATAATTGCACGGTTACGTCCATATAGAATCTATACAATTGCAGGGTACATTAAAATCCCATTAATTCCAATAAAGGAAACTCACTATATTGGACTAGCAGATTCTGATAGGTTTTAAAATGATTTATTTGACTAATTTTCTTTCCAGATAGACTGCATACAAAATCTTACAGTTTTTCAATAGAGAACATACAGGGTGAGTTTTTTTTGATGATCAGTATGGGGATCTCGGAAACTAGCGGAAATAGAGCAATGGTTAAATTGGGAAAGATTTGCAGTTTTACTGGCCCAGTTTAATGACACTTTCGGATTTTTGTTAAAGGCATGGCTTACTAGATATTTTGAAAAAAAAAAATTCTGTCGATTTAGTCAAATCCCTCTAGCTCCTTTGTTTTTGATTTTATAAAAAAGTGTAAATATCAAAATTGAAGGGAATTGTATCCCGAATATGATTGTCATGTCCTCGTTTGCGTGACGGCTCTCGTTTTCGAGATATGACACAAACATATCTTTTTTTGAATGGTAACCATAGTTGGCGATAACCTCAAAAAATCGGACATTTTTAGAGCTTTTCAACGATATAATACTCGATATAGTTATTCATAAAAATAAAGGAGTTATGGATGCTTTTCTCTCTTATTTTCACTTTTAACGTAGTTAGCCATGAAATAGATTGATTTATTAATAACTATTCCAAAAAACATTGAACGATTTTTTTATTAGGTATATCAGGTATAACGAAAAAACTAAATAAGTAGGTACTTACTAAAAACTTAAGAAATTAAAGTACATAATAATGGTTACAATTTATGTTCGAAAAGTCCACCATTGTTATTTAGACAAAAATTGCATCTTTTTAAGATTGATATTAGCGCTTTCCTCACAGACAGCGTATCAATTTCTTCAATTGCTTGTAGTAACGCCTCCCTTAGGTCACCAACTGTCACATACTTTCTTTTGTATAATTTGTTTTTTAGCGCACCCCATAAATAGAAGTCTATAACTGCCAAATCGGGAGACCGGGGTGGCCATTCGCGTGGGCCATTTCTTCCTATCCAAGAGTTTGGATAGATATTATCTTTGTCTTACTAATAACGAGTTATGAGCAGGTGCTACATCATGTTGGAACCACTCAATTTCTAAACGAGTTCTCAAATTCAAATTATGCAACATGTTTTAAGAAGTGTATTGCAAGAAATGCAAGTAGCGCTCCCCAGTAAGTGATTCGTCATAGTTAAAAGGCCCCAGAATAGTAAACCCTATGATACCACATCAAACATTAAAACCAAATTCTATCTGGGGTCGTCTTTGTTCTACATGGAAAGGGTTTTCTTTAGCCCAGATATGCTCATTGTGTCTATTGAACATACCGCAGTTAGTAAATATACTTTCATCTGACCATAACACATTTAATGGAAACTGTCGGTTGTTAAGGCACATGTCTCTAAACCATGTACAAAACAAAATACGTCGATTTTCGTCACCAGCATGCAAAGTTTGAGAAACCGAAAGTTTGTACGGGTGGAACTTGTGCGTTTTCAGTACCTTAACTACAGTTCGTTAAGATGTGCCAGCTTCTGCCGCAATCTCACGAGTTGATATAGATTTATTTTGATTTACCATTGCCAAAACATTTATTTGTGCTGTTTCGTTAATTTGATTACGTTCTTTTGGTGGTTTAGTAAAAGATCTATAGCTGCGTAAACTATCGTAAAGCCTCTTAAATGTACATAGAGCAGGTTGACGACGATTAAAAGTATTCCTCAGCTGCACGAACTGAATTTTTATGGCATATGATATAAGATTCCACCTTCAGTTTTTCTTCGTTAGAATGTTCCATTTTATCATGAAAACTTGTCAATATCGACTGTCAGTTCAGCACTACTAATGGAATTACTCTCAAATGAGGAAACGTCAAAGTGAAAACAATCTTTTTCGTTAAAAGTGAAAATAAGAGAGAAAAGCATCCATAACTCCGTTATTTTTATAAATAACTATATCGAGTATTATATCATTGAAAAGCTCTAAAAATGTCTGATTTTTTGAGGTCATAGCCAACTATAGTTTCCATTCAAAAAAACATAAGTTTGTGTCATATCTCGAAAACAAGAGCTGTCACGCAAGCGAGGACATGACAATCAAATTCGGGATACATTCCCCTCAATTTTGATATTTACACTTTTTTCATAAAAAATCAAAAACAAAGGAGCTAGAGGGATTTGAGTAAATCGGCAGAATTTCGTTGTTTCAAAATATCTAGTAAGCCATGACTTTTTACAAAAATCCGAAAGTGTTAAATTGGGCCAGTAAAACTGCAAATCTTTCCCAATTTAACCATAAAAAAAAACTCACCCTGTATATATATATATATATATATATATATATATATATATATATTTTAACTATCTACTGAAATGTATTTATAAAGTGGTAAATTTTGTTTGTTGCATTGTGTACCAACCTCTCAAACAAACTGGGTTCAATTTTTGACATCTTCCTGACGTTCCGAGAAAGCTCAATTTGTTTTACATTATTTGAGGTGTTTTTTTTACGAATATATGGACAATGCATTATTTCAGAAAGACATATATTCTGTCAACATTTTTTTCCTTTTTCAAATTCTACTTGGCCGTGGACCAAGCTGGTGTTACAACTTATACATTAAAAAACAAATTATAGATGTAGGTGACAGATCTTACTTACTTTTACGTTTTAATATTATAGGTCCAGCAAGAAATATTTGATTTAGAAAAAAATATTGAGTTGCTAAAAAAAGCCATTTTCGATAAAAGCAATCCAATGAAAGTTGCTCATACCAGATTGGAAGCTAGAGGCCATCGAAAAGAAATCGAGCTGTGCAGAGATGCCGCACATGATAGGTGATCTTCTCATTTGTTTTTGTGTTTACTTGAATATATTGATGTTTTTCTATTTACAGACTGGTTAATGAGGTGAAAGATTTGCAAGACAGCATCGAGACGCTGCATAGAAAATTGCAAGAAGCCGAAGCTCAACATCAGCAATTACTAAAAACTCGTGCTAGTTTGGAATCGGATCTTCATAGCAAAGTCAACTCGTTATTCATCGATCGTGAAAAATGTATCGGAATGAGGCGTTCATTCCCTATCACTGCTACAATAAAATATTGATTAAATAAGCATGCACCTGGCTGATAAATTATTGTGAACGTTTTTAGTGATTTAATAAAACTGTATCCATGTTATGTTAGTCTCAAATTGGGGCTTCCTACAATTATACCTACAATCATAAGTAGAGTTCATAAAAACAGCATTTTGGTTTACTTCTAAGTAACAAGACAAGATGAGGGCTAAAGGATAATGTGAAGAGAATTGAATGCCATTTTACTCTGAAAAAGATGCTTATGAATCAGTTTGGATCACTATGTATCTTCAAAAGTGTCAAAACATACACTAAAGCTGGCTCTTACCTTGCCCTTGCACCTTTCTTGCTTATCCTTGGGCTTTGGGTACATGTAAAATAAATGTTGATATAATTAGCAGTTGCAGCCATTACTGTTTAAAATTGCCATAAATGATTTTAACCAAACACATTCTAGCAGTCTTGGTTAATACCAGTGACATCACGAAAACTTCATAAAAGAGCCCTTTGTTTGTTGAGCAATTTTTCTCATTAGCGCCCACCCCCAGGACCAAGAAACTGCTCCCCCTTCTTCCTGCAAGCCAAAATCTAGGCAATTTTCCAATGCTTAAGTCTAAAGCTGGCTACAGCCATGTTACATTCAACTTTTACTGAAACATACTAAATAATGCTATTTCTGTTTGTATCATTCTCACTTTTTTCCAATTTATCTCTGCTTTACACTTTTTTATACTTACATCTCTAAAACAGGGACAGATCTAGGAATTACCACCAGGAGAGGACGCAAGATGACAAATTAATTTATTATGTTCAAAAATTATAATTTGTTGCTATTTTGTTCCAAATTTGCTACGCAAAAATAATTTTGTAGCTCTTACCGAGCTCGAGAAAGTGGCTCTGTAGCTTAAATTTAAATTAAGCTGCAAGGGTCATATCTGTAACTTTTTAACCAATAGACATGAGAGTCTGAAAGCGGTAGAGTTTGAGCTATTCTGTTGATAATTTGTTAGGAGTAGCAGTAAGTCATCAGTTACAAACTTTATACGGCTCGCTGTTTAAATCGGTTTGACATAGCACTATAACAAATTTCCATCAAACTTTCCCTACTCAAAACACACTTCAATGAAATATTTTAAAATAGTTCTATAATATTTCATTGAAATGTTGAGAGGCGTAGCCAGCTTGTACTTCTGGAGGTAGCCTGCAATGCACAAATAGCGTGCCAAGACTGAAAAGAGAGGGCAAAAGAGCGAGCAGAGCGCAAGAGCCTTATTTCACTCGATTGAGAGCACAATTGAGAGCTGCTTCTAATCAGCGAGTAACTATGTATTTACTCACTGCTTCTGATACGTCCAGCACTCCAGCAAGTACCTACCTATAGGTAGTTCTTTGGCTCCTTCCACCCACTATGTGAAATAGCCTGCTAGGCCAGCCGCAAAATGAAACGCAGCTTCGTGACATGACGTGAGTCACGGCGAGAATTTGTAATCTACGTAAACTTATACGATTGTGATATCTGACAATGCAGCATGACGTTGCGCAGATAAAACTCACCGGGAACTGCCGCAGTTTGCACACACTCGAGTGTGTTCAAAACTTAAAAAAAATGGAAGAAAAGTTAATCAAGGCAGTGCGAAGGCAAGTTTAATATGATACAAGCTCACTGTCGGACTCCGATTCAAAGAAATCATCAAGATATGCATGTAACCGCCATACTTGACACTATGAAAATTCGATCTTTTTGGCGGTTTTCGTCGCCGTTAAAACTGGCCGGGAACCACGTCACGAAGCTGCGTCTCATTTTGCGGCTGCCCTTACCGTATCAATTGCCCTCTCCTTAGAGCATGCACCTCTGGAGTTAGCCTCCAATGCACAAACCTCGTGGCAAGAGTACCTAGAAAGAGGGGCAACAGGGACAGTAGCAGGCTATTTCATTCAGTGCTTTATTGGAAGCAGCTCTCAATTGAATGAAATAGCCTCTTTGAAATAGCCTCTTGCCTTTTCTCTCTAGCCTTTGCGCGATATTCGTGCATTGAGGCTACCTCTAGACGTACTAGCTCTAAGTTTTGTTAATATATTAGCAGGGTAGCCACTAATATAATCAAATTTTTCCCTAGCTTATATTATGTTGGTAATTGGGTTACCGGGACAGGTGTCCGGGTGTCAAAAACCGTTGAAGGTTGAAGTTGGTTGAAGTTGGTTTGCAAAATAGAACAATAACAACGAATCCGAATATTTTTATCATATCAGTTCATGAAGTGATATGTTGAGTTATAAAAAACTAAAATGTGATAAAGAATTATCGTAGGTTGTGTTGCATTTAACTTGTATTCTAGTACATTATTCTCTCGGAATAGTTTCCGACTTTTAATTATTTGTTCAGTCGTTCTTGGTCTTATGAAGTCTCAAAAGCAAAGAGCTTTCTGTTTAAAAAATGAAATTACATTATTTTATCAATTATTTGAGGTCTAATAGAGAAAGGCCCTTAATGGATGATATATCTACAGAAGCAATTTGCAATAAGAGTGATGTAGAGAGTAAAGAGTCATCTCTAATTGGAGATACTAGTCTTTCTCCTGCAAAATTAAATAGGGTAACCATTTTATTATATATTTTAAATGTGTATTTTAAAAGTATTTGTTTTGTAGAATGACTATGAGCATGGTGTTAGAAAGGGTCCTGAAGAACAAAGCCTGTGTTGTTGTGGCACAAGCCTTTGTTTAATGCTAATATGTGTTTTGGGTATGATGATTATAACATTTATAGCAATAATAGTTTCTTATAATGGAACTCGAATACAGCAATATGGAAGTTATGATTGTGATGAACCACAAGACCCAGTAAGTACCTAATATATCTTTTTTTTTATTTTTGACTTCCAAACTATTTTGCTTTAAAGTATAATTAAGGCAAAAATATTCAAACATTGATGTGGAAAATTTTATCAAGTAAATTGCTTTCAAAATATTTGTCTTAATTGACACATAAACATTGAACTGGTTACAGCCTATTACTTTATTCTTTATTACCAAAACTAGTGTCACACCTTGAAAACAATGTCTTGACCTTGAGATTTGAGATAGGGAAAATAGTTGTATATCATTTGAAAGCCCATTTTACAAACTATACCATCATAATAAATTTTTTTATTGCAATTTCTGTACATGTAATAATAAAAGAGTATTCAACAAAAAACTAATTTACAGTACAATACAATGTCTCTAAAGCAAATGTTCAAAGTGTCTTCTATTGACTTCCATATAATATTACGACCTTGAATGTAAGCCGTCTCTGACATGGTTCAACATAGTCAGTGTTATCTGATGACATTCCGCTATAATTGGTTGGCATAGTTCGTCCAAATTCTCAGGCTGAGACATCAAAATTTTGGATTTTACATGTCCTAAAAAAATCCAAAGGGTTCAGATCAGGTGATTGGGCAGGCCATTCTATAGGACCTCTTCTTCCCATCCAGCTACCAGGGTATTCCAAATCGAGGTATTGCCGAACTGGTGCGGCATAGTGAGGAGGAGCTCCATCTTGTTGGAAATGCAATTGGTTTTCATATAGTAGAGGATCATTTTCTATTTTTTCTATTATCAATGTATTAATTTCATTTTCCAATATATTGTGATAAATTCACTATTTAAATTACCAGGAATAAACAGGGGTCCAATTAGATGATTTCCCAAAATCCCTGCCCAAATGTTAAGTTTTACTGCATGTTGACTATGAGCTTCTCGAAATAAATGAGGATTTCTATCTCTCCAAAATCTAGTTATGTCGGTTAACCTCCCCATGAAGTGAAATAGTGCACTCATGCAAAAAGCAAATATTGTACAATAAATTCGGGTTTTCGATCATATGCTGAGTCATAATTTCGCAAAACTGTTGCCTTCAATCCCAATCACCCTCATTCAATTCATGAAGTAATTTAATTTTGTAAGGATAGAATTTGTACTTATGCAAAATTCTAAAACCATAAGTTTTGCTAATACCAGAAGCTGCAGAGATTTGCTGGACAGACTGTGTGTTTGGTATAAGTTGGACATAACCCAATGTAGCCACACCCACCCCTTCATCATTTACAATTCCAATGGGACCTCTTTTTTTATTATTTATTGAGCCCGTCTCAACAAATTTTAAAATCAACGTATTTATGACGAATGTTACGTTCGGGATGGTTTTGGTTAAAAACCCTTGCAGCAGATTGAGCACAATTTTGATTTTGGGAATAAAGACTTACCAGCTCAACACGTTCTTGCAATGTCTATACCATAATTATATTTAATTCAAATAACTTTCAAGTGACCTTCAAATGACCTCTGGGAAAAGCGCAACGTCAAACAAACTAAGGATTCGGACTCAGAGACCTCAAAAACATAGGCAAGAATTTTTTCAGATTTTTAGGTAGAACTCTCTCGATTTGACCTTCAAATGCCCTTGACCCTGACTTGATGAAGGTCAACCGACCCTCTCATCATAATCAGCGACCCGAAAAACCCCTGGTACCCTATACGGCATGCCGTGTTCCCGATTAGAACAAATGTTGACCTGTGTTATCTTTTAAATTTTCAACAAATCAGTAAAGTAATAACTTGACAGATAAATGTATAATGCTTCAAATAATCGAATAAAGGTCAGAACAGATAAACAAACTTGCTATAAATATCAACATAAAATATTGTAAAATAAATGAATGTTTACATTTAATGTTTACATTTAATGTTTTTCTTGTATTATGTGTTATTACAGGGTCCGGCAGTGAAACAGGATGGTTTAAGAGCGTGCTACACAAGAACTCCTTTTTAATACTTTTCCATGCAGTAAAAACTTTTAATTTAATAACCCGGTTTTACTACTAGGTCCGTTAGATTTTCTGTTACATGTACAGAAATTGCAGTAAAAAATTTTATTATGACGGTATAGTCCGTAAAAAGGGCTTTCAAATGATATACGACAACACCTCTTTCCCCTATCTCAAATCTCAAGGTCATTGAATTGGGCTGTTTATGGTGAATGCGCGCAAGCGCTAACTCACCTCAAAAAATTTCCCTCTCGAAACAAAAATCGACCTCTTTTTTTCTTATTGCAATAGTTTTGAAAATAACTAAGATATTCAAGGTGGCTCGTTTGAGATGGAATACCCTGTATATACAAATACAGTAAGCATATAGCTTCTCTTAAATGAGAATTACTAATTGTAATCTGTAAATTTCACCATGTGGAATTAAAAAAAATCATAGTTACTGCCTATCTGAAAAAACATGTTTTCTATGTATCTCTGAAAACACCATAAATAAAGTCTAAAGACAAATATTTTCAATCCACTGTAATTATTTTAGGGGTATTTTCCTTCTTTAATGTTATATCGAATAGAGCTTCTTAATATTATTGTTAAATTTCTAGCACTATGTAATGAAAAAAGGTCTTTATGAACAATAATTTTGTTTAGAAACTGATTGATATCACTTGAAAAGTTATTATTATTTTTTTTTGTTTACAGTATGTTAGAACTTAAGAGAAGATATTCTTTCAAAGTATTGAATGTTGCAAACTCTGATGAATTCCATTGTTTGAGTTTCTTTGGTAATAACAAGTAATGTTTGCCTAAAATCCCCTGTCTTGCTTCCCCATATTATTATATGTAGAAATTATGAAAAATAAATAAAATTGACAATTTTAACATAATTGATATAACTTTTGTTGTAAGTATTATAGTATATTGGATTCAAGCCACTTATGTGGATTTGTATATTGATAGAATATCAATTCTGTAATAACCTTCTGTACTGTACTAAAAATTACTTCTTGGCCTGAATGATTTAGCACCCATTAATTTCCCTATATTTAGGAATATCAAGACATGCCAATAAGGTACAAGTTAAATGTGTCGTTTTGAAAAATAACTTTAAAAAAAAGATAAAATTTTATTTAAAGCGAAGTGTACAATAAGAATAATGGAATCAGACTGAACTACAAACAATGTAAAAGTTATTCAAATGTAAAATTATTGTTACGTGAAATAGGATATCTTGCGTCCGGCTACTTCTAGTTGAAAGATGCAGAATATGGGTTAGTGCACCACATAACTCCTCCATCCCTTAGAGACTGGCCGAGGGAGGCTTCACTTGGGCGTCGTCTATTTGCTGTCTGGTCCTTGGCGTTCATGTGGTAGCTGAAGCTCTTTGTTTTCGGTAACATTTTATGAATACCACTATACCAATGATAACAAATATAGTGTAGGAAGGCCAAACCCAATGTGGACTTCCAAAATTAGTTGAACTGGGTTCTTCAAGAGGGTCGATGTTGTCGAGTGCTAATTGATGTATTTTGTCTAGAGGTGTGTCTAAGACTGTCACACTTTTTGTTAGGTTGAGGGTGACATTGGATACTTGAACTTCCGAGAGTAAAAATGGTTGACCGGGAAGTTCGCCCTTAGTATTGCCATATGAATATGCTGATGTACTTATTTGGCAGCTAGGAGGTATTTTGAAGAGATAACTACCCTGGAGAGAAAATATCTCACTGGTACCACATTTTGCCTGGATGCGTTCTCTAGTGGGTAAAATTCCAATATAGAACCGCTCATTGATTTCTTCTATAATCGAACGTTTTATTTCGTGTTCGAGCATGGAAGTTATTTGTCGTTCTACTTCAGGTTTATGAACGAAAGGGTATCTATATGATTTTGTGTATACCGCAATTTCGTCTTTAATTAGAATTTTGTGTTTGATTTTGTTAGTAAAAATAAGTTGGTCATTTTCTTTAAAGAATATGTCATAATATTTGTAACATAAATTAAGAACTTGTTTTTTCTCTTCTGTGTTCATATGGTCTGTTCGTAAAAGTTGGGATATGTCCAGGTTTTTGTTGGCCGTATTCGTCAGAAGTAACAATATGAAAAATTTCAAAATCATTTTCGTTCACGTTTTCGGTTTTGATAAAATGATCTAAGGAAATGCTTTTTAACGTATAGCTTAAATTATGAATTTCTGTCAGAGCATAATTATCTTCTGCCATTGAATAAATAAACTATCCTGAAATTTTAATGGCGGAATAATAGTTGGACCATTCTCGGTGGTGACAGGAATTTTTATTTTAATTGCGGTATGCGGCTCTATTTCAGTGAAAAATAAAAGCTTTTTCTTTACTTCATAATGTTTTATTAGGATAACTGTTGAATTTGTAATTAATTTTGAATTAGGAAAATCGAGTCAAATTCCTAATTTTTTCATAAGATCATAACCAATTAAACCATTAAAATAACTAATTCTATAGGTAGAGTTTAATTTTTTCTGAAGAATTAAATTCTTTGAAAGCAGGAATTTCTATACAGTGATTTCTTTTGGTTGTTTGAAAAACGGAGGAAACAGTAAAGGGATTTAGTTGCACCAGTATCTATTAATAATTTTAACTTTGGAGTTCCTATAGAAATATAGGGTAAATCCTTTTTGTTGAAAATATTATGAATTTCTATGTAGTTTCGGTTTCTGGTGGAACCTCTTGAAAATTTGAGTAATCAAAATTTTCGTACGGATGACACTCGTCATAAAAGTTTGATTGTTCGGAATAATCTAGAACGTGACTCTGTTGTTGGTCAATTTCAGATTCAGGATCAGGATAATTTTCTGAAGATGTTGAGTTTTCCGCAATATTGTTTAGTTCTTCGAAAACGAAATCAGGGTGAGAATATTGTATAGGGCGGAAGTGAGAAGTGTTTGGGCGAATTGTGCGGTGAGAGATACCGCTCATTGGTGTTGGAAGTGGAAGATTTTGGGCTTGCTTTTGGGGTTTCCAAATATTTCTTGGTGGCCCAAAAACTTGGCTACCAGTAGGTAAACGTCGAGGTGGTGTATTTATAGGCTGAATATTGACTGGGCCTCTGGGGAATTGATTTTGCTGAGGAGCAAATTGATTAGGTTGCATAAATCGAGGTTGCATTTGAAAAGATGGTTGCATATTTGGTTGAAATCTATTAGACGTTTGAGAAGATGCAAAATGGTTTTGGTTGAAGTTTTGTTGTTTAATTTGCTTATTTGGATGATTAGTTGAAGTAGGTTTCGAAAAAGAGGGCTGAGATTTTTGGAGATATCTAATGTGATTATCAGAAATCATGAATTGCTGTGCATCACTAAGTGAAGTTGGTTTCATAGATCTTATAACTGATCCTTGCGGTTCACGGAGGCCAGCTAATAAAATTGTCAAAGCATAGTCATTGACAAATATTTTCTTACTATTTTTTATATTTTGATCAGTAATGAGTATATCTACATAATTATGAAGAGCACTTAAGGTATTATTAACTCTATCATAAAATTGAAGTGAAGATTTGTGTTGATTCTATCTTAAAAGGCTAAGATCAAACATCAATCTAGCTTCATTTCTACGATCACCAAAATTTCTCTTAAGCAAATCTTTTATAGATCCCCAATCTATAGATACACTAAAATTAAAAACATCACGTGCTTGTCCGGATAATTTTGAATAAATACCTTCAACTAGTCTTAAATTAGAAATGCCATTTAATTCAATTGGGTTCGAAAACATATTAATTAACCTATCAGCAATATCTATATATCTAGCCAAATCACGTGTATTTCTGTCAAATACAGGAACTAATTCTAAATCTTTCATTTCAAATGTTGGTCTGTTTGCACCAACTTGTTCTGCAATTTGTGGCAAAGGCATGATTCTCGATCAATTTAAATTACTACTATACACTAAACAATTATTTTCCGCTATGGAAATATTTTCTCTTAAATCTAAATTACTTTCACTTTCTGCTATAGAAAGATTCGAAATCAATTTACTTAAATCGAACTCGATTTTACACTTTTCCGGGATCGGAGACAATGGAGAAATCGAGGAGTCTGACATAAAAAATGGAAATGTAAAGGAGAGCGACTTACCAATACAATTTCATCCTTTGCTTGTACAGTTGTGGAAGTAATCCTTATTTGTCGTAAAAAGTCCCAAATAAATTATTTCACGTACGACACTGTCTATTTTCGATTACGATTGTTCGTTTCGAATTAATAAATTGAAATCGACTGGATTTATCACTTTGATACTCCTTCGAAATGATCCTGTTCGCAGTTAAATGTGTCGTTTTGAAAAAGAACTTTTTAAAAAAGATAAAATTTTATTTAAAGCGAAGTGTACAATAAGAATAATGGAATCAGATTGAACCACAAACAATGTAAAAGTTATTCAACTGTAAAATAAATGCATTTGAGTAAAATTATTGTTAAGTGAAATAGGATATCTTGCGTCCGGCTACTTCTAGTTGAAAGATGCAGAATATGGGTTGATGCACCACATAACTTACATGGCAATGTTTGTCAGGTATCAAAAGTGGATGACCAATCCATCCCCATTTTCTGTGTTTGATCTCTAGGGATATTTCGTTTTGTTTAGTTCTTCACAGGCCAATAAATGTGTAGTATTCTGCCTGTTAACAAATGATTGAAGGCTTGATATTCTTTGATGACCTTCCACATTTCACAACCATATAGCAAAACTACATTTGTGTTAAAAGTCAAATCTTGATGTTCTTTGATATTTGCCCAGACTGGTTTTAGTTGGTTATATGCTTATTGGGCCTTTTTAATTCTATGGGTTTCATCAACTTCAGCACTGCCATCATTGGTAATCATGCTCCCTAGATATATAAATATATCAATGTCTTCTACACATTTGTTTTTATTGAGAGTGGAGTGTTGTTCCTGGTGTTAATTCCCAGATACTGGGTTTTATGGATGGATCTTTAAAGATACTTCTGCTACTTCATTCACCAGTAGATCCAGCTAGGACCAATAGCTGATCCAGGATTGACATTTGGTGTGTCAGTACAATTGTCTCATGACACAGTAGCCAAATTGTTTGAAATACACTGGGTTCGCTGCCAGCAGCCAGCATTGTGACTGAGCCCTTGCCACTCCGTGCTGCAGGCAAGCACTTTTCGCTTGAAAATACGTAACGATTGTGAACTCATGTGCCAATGAAATAATTTTAAAATTTGTAATCTCCATTCAGATTTAATTTTGGTTGATTGCTAAACGAGATGCATACAATTATTACTGTTATAATACGTGGGTATTGTACTAACAAATGAAAATCAAGAGTAGGTTGTCAGTAATGGTTTAATTTAGTTTCATGAACAGCATATAATATCGAACAACTGATTTAATTTTAAGCAGGTTATAGTACCGGCCATACGTAACTTTTGATTTTGAAAACCGAACGAATGTATGGATGAATAGAAGCACACCAGCCTAATCGACAAAACTTGACACCTCTTCCATACAGCGATGACGAGTCTGTCTAACAATGTGCCAGTGTCATTACATTCATTAACGCAGTTTCAGTACCAATGACACACATAAAGCTGTCGGCACGAATGTGCCATTCAACACAGTGTTACACATGACTATCTACACATCTGCGTGGCTGGGTGCTAATATGCAAATGTCATTGGCATAATCTAGATCTCTAAGAAATAATGATAGGGTCCAGTAGAATGTTGCAAGAGCATCAGGACAGAATACATTCTTGTTTTACCTCCAGTTTTATTCTAATAGGTTCACTAGCTGCTCCATTGTGTAAGACTTGAGTCACCACTATAGTGAATAGTGATCTTATATTCAAACTCATAATTTTCAATTAAATTATTCTAAACTAATCAAAACGTATTCTATAAGAGACTGTTAAATTGATTCTTGATGTCCTAGAATAATGCCAGAATCTAACCACAACATACATTGGATATTATTCTACAGTTTATAGATTTTTTTAATGTGATTGCATGTGCCTAATGTGTGGCTTTGTTTCTTTATTGTGTACTTGTGATTTACTATCTGCTCACTAATTAAATACAAATCCTAAACTTTGCAATTTCATACTATTACATAATTTTACAGAAAATTTAATGATTCTTCTGTCATTGTTTTAATATTTTCTTGATTTATATCATGTGGTTATGTGGATATAATGTTGTGTCTTTAATATACCTAATGCTAATGTATAAAGTGGAGCTTTTTAGCTCATGTCTAAAAACACATACATGTAAACTGCAGACATTTAGATTAAAAACATTTGTTATTATTTTAGATAGCTCTACAGGTTCTTCCAATTCCAAATTCCATCAATGGAACTAAGCAAGATTCATATTTACCCAATGCTAACTATGATTTGCCATATCCACCAAAAGCTGACCCAAATGTATGCAAATTAGTTAAGGAATCTGATCGATTTGATTGCTTCCCTGAAGACAGTGCCAATCAAAAAGACTGTGAAACTAGAGGATGTTGCTGGGTACCTGCTACATCTCAACCAAAGAAAGCAAATCAGATAAATGTGCCACTAAATGTGCCATACTGTTTTTACCCCTCTGACTATGAGTCATATTCTTTTTTTAATATAACAAAAGAAGCTTTTGGTATTGAAGCTTTGTTGAAAAGAAAATACCAGTCTCCTTATCCTGATGATGTCAGTTTACTGAAAGTATCATTTAGGTTTGAATCTAAGGACAGATTAAGAGTGAAAGTAAGTTAAAACAACCAGCTTGCCCAGAAGTCATTTAAGTTTTTATAAACAATTTTAGATAATTGATGCCACTCAAAATCGATTTGAACCACCATATCCCGAAGTACCAGTTGTAGATAATGCTGTATTAGATAGGTCATATGGATTGACATTAAATATTTCTAGTTTCCGGATTACCCGCAAATCTGACAATACTATTATGTAAGTCTTTTCAAACTATAATGTCAACAGATTTTACATTAGAGTAATTTTATTGTTTCAGTTTTGACAGCAACGATTTTTTGAATTTTGTCTATGCCAACCAGTTCTTACAAATCAGTACAAAACTACCTTCCAATTATATCTATGGAATTGGTGAACACAGATCCAACTTTCTGTTGTCAACGAATTGGACAAGATATGTTTTGTTCAACCATGACAGTATACCTGCATTCAATGTAAGACATTTAAAAAAATAATGGCTCACACATTTTACTTAAACTGTTATTTTTTTGTAGACCAACTTATATGGGAGCCAGCCATTTTATATGGTAATTGAAAATTCTGGTAATTCTCATGGAGTGTTTCTTTTGAATAGTAATCCAATGGGTATGTAATACATATTTGGATTGGCAAAATAATTCTTTTGGTTACCTTTGTTTTTTAAATGCTTCTTTTGTATAGGGTGTTTCTAAAATAGGGTTCCAAACTTATACTGTGTATAGAAGTCATTAAAGTAAGCCAAAAAGCCTCTATTAACATGTGCCCTAAAGCGCACCCTTAGGAAGTTATGTGCCCTTAAAAGGGCTCAAATTAAACTGTTTTCTTTTCTTCTGTTATTGACGACGGTCGAAAATAAATAGAAAAAAATGTATGTCTTACATAACTCTTTACGTTAAATAACATGTGCTACCCCGTTTTTGACATCCAAATCATATGCTTCCGATTTAGGTTGAAGGGGGTTTTCGGCTAGTTTTTTTTTGTTTCTTTTTTTTGTTCGCAAAATCTGCATTCACATCTGTTCGCTCAAGGATTCAACTCTTTTTGCTTTGCATGTTCTGTTGGCCAAAGCTGTTGAATCAATTGGCTTTGTAGACGTATAGATGTGAATTTTGAGTAAGAATATACTGAAGATTGGAATGTTCAATTTTTGGGCACGATGATGACTCGACGTTTCAGGACTTTCAGCCACACTTCGCGATCTGCTGTGTTGTTTTGTTTGAACGACCTCTTCAAACTCTCAAACTCGTGTCATGTGTTTCATCAATCAATTTCAATTATATGAATTGAAACAAAGAACGTTAAAAGCGCTGATTAAGAAAATGCGTCCAGTCTATTGTCGTGCGTTATACTGCTGTCGGATGAAGTCAAACGTGGTTCGTAACTTGTACATAAATGTTTTTATTTTATCTGTTAAATTACTCGAGGACCAAGAATGTAAACATAATTAGGCTTACATCACATCATCTTTATGATGTAGGTGTTTTTGCCAAGATAATACCTGTTGAAGAGAATAATCTTTCAACAGGTACGGATATAGCCATTATTTAATCTTCGCCTCGTATTTGTGTTATTATCACTAACAATCATGCTTGTCGACACTTTACTGTACTGAAGTCCAAAAATTGTAGATCTCCACTGTTCAAAAATTTTCATAAACTAGGTAACCACTCTTCAGAGAATTTCTCTGAATCACATAATGTTGTCAATTTTTGGTAACGCAGTTTAACATAAATTTTATCTCTACAGAATACTTTTCATCTAAGTTTGTTACCAAATACTTGTATTTGATCAGTTTTTTGATATATACTTCCACAGATCTATACAATAATTGTTTACATCTTTACTACAAGAAATACAGTGCTTAAACATTGAAAAATATGTTAAAAATAGCCTTCAGAAATCAACCAGGGCTTTCAAATTTTTTGATTATTCTTGTAACGGTAGATGAATTGTCTCAACGAAATATTGGACCCATTTTAAGAATGGTGGCATTCTATCGTGTAATGGTTCATGGTCACTACCTTTTGATTTGTCACATTATACTCACTTGTCATTATGTCCAGCAATTAAAATCCGCACCCAATGTACCATTTTTCATCCTATGTTATAAAATTCATTTAACGGCTATATAAAAAATTAGAATACCTTCTAAATTAATCGTTTCGATAAAAACATTGAGAAAACGAAATAAAAACGGTAGTACCTGAAATTTCGATGACTGTAAAAACGCTGAAGCTGAAGTGATTCCGATTTCGAATACCAACTAGACTGGCACCTGAAAAGATTGGACTTTATGCGGGGCAGTTTGGTTTTGAAGGAGCGAGTACGATACCGGCTGATAGTATTAGTCACTGTGTTTTTATAAGAGAGTTTATTTGTTTATTTTGAATTTTTAAACACACAGAATCTATTTCAGTATTCTGGATTTCTCTTGTAAGCTGTCTGTTTTCTATTACCCGATCAATCTTTCATTTCCACATCTGTCTTGGACTTCCTCCTTTTCTGTACTTTTGAAGGAGCCAATTCCAATCGTTATTGGGGCCCTGTTTTCTAGCGTTCTTTTAAAATGCTCATACCAGGTTTAGCTTTTGCTCTCTATTCAATTATGTTGTCTTCCACAGTCAAACCATCTTTTATATTTGTGTTAGGAATGTGTTCTAGTCTCAACATCATTTCATGTCAATACAGTTGCACCTTCTATTATTTCAATATATGCTTTTTCCTTTGTTCCACCACAGAGGATGGATTTTATTTATGGCGTTTTGGCATTTATTCTATTGTTTATATCATTTTCACTATTTGGTTATTTACTGAAAACACATCCTTACCGAAATTCATGATATTTTTCCATTAATATACAATTTCCTTATCTAATGAATACTTGATCATCTGCAAATAGGTGATAAATATTTTTTTTAGTTTAACTATTTTGTCCATTTGTTATGATTTCCTCTAATATTTGTTTTACCTTGGTACACTATCATACACTCTTTATTTTTATAGCCAGTGATACATTTCCTCTTACTCTTTTCTTTTTTGGGACCTCACTATATATGTGAATCAAACAGTGTTTCTTCAATTCTTAAGCAATTTGATTTGTTTTGCTTAGTTGACACATATTCACACCTATGCGTATCCTTTACTTCTATTGATAATATGAAAATTACAACAGAATTTTTAAGACTAGTTCAAGAACTGAACAAGAAGATGTGCAGATAATAACGTCAGAACTTATGAACAAATGTGCAAGGAACTGAGGCTGGGTGACGTCATATTCTGTTTTCAATATAGTAGGTGAAGTGTTCTGGCTTGCACACCAAAAAAAAAAAAGGAAATACTACAAGATGTCAGTGTCAAGCCTGTACAAATTACAGATCATATCTAAACGTTTTTAATTTAATCAAAGCAAACTTATTAAACAAACTCGTACAGGGTGGCCAACTAAGGATGCGAGTTACTGTATCCGGGAAACTATCCATCGTAGAGGCTTGCGGCAAAAAAACTTATTACTAAAACGGCCAAGAGAAACACCTGGAAAATATTTTCAAGTTTTGAAATGCCCGCATGGGGGCGTAACTGCAATATTGAAACTAAAAAAGTGATGTTTCTATGAATTCCGCTATATTAACCTAACACCAAATACCTATGGATTTGATGCATTTCGTTAATATATATTGTCTTGCGTACAAAGGAATGACACCTCGAAGAGATTACCAAATACCTAGTTTTTAATGTCGATGGTAATATGACCCGTTTTTGTTTTATTAAATAGAAGTTTAAGGGATTCCTTTGACCTAAATTTTAGTTTAGGAACAAAATATCCAGACGCGGTTTTCCCGAGCTTGTTTAGCATCATTTAGCTACTTTTTAATAAAAAAAAATTATATCAATGAATTTAATTGTTTTGAGAAAATCAACCATTTCTGCCGGAATGTCGAAAAATGATTTCTAGCGGCAACATGCGAAACTAACAAAACTTCAAATATAACTTTTGTAGCCCAAGAATAGCTCGTTTCAACTAGCCCAAGTTTGTAAAAATCGAAGATACAGGGTGTTTTTTACGAGAACATTTGAATACCCCCACCACTTTATTTTTAGAGATACAGCAAAAATTGTCATACCACAAAGGTGCACATTATCAGCGACTTTAAAGATCGAGTATTATTTTGTTTGGTTAATATAGCGGAATTCACAGAAACCTCGCTTTTTTATGTTCAAGATGGCGGCCCCTAGCGGGCATTTCAGAAAGTTGAAAATATTTTCCAAATTTTCTTGCCTCAAGCCACAGATCGGACAAAAAGACTACGATGGATCGTTTTCTAGATACAGTACCTCTCATTCTTGGCTGGTTACCCTGTTTAATTGTTTCAACTCTTATTTTTTTATGACTTGGTAATGCATATAAATAACATAAATTTCTCAAGATTACCCTTTTCCTATTGAAAAAATTCTGCACTTCTAATTTTAGAGATTATTCTACAACCTACACCAGCGATAACATTTAGAACTATAGGAGGTGTTTTGGATTTCTATTTCTTCTTGGGTCCAAGTCCAAAAGACGTTGTCCAACAGTATACAGATGTAATTGGAAAACCTCACATGCCACCATATTGGGGTCTTGGATTTCATTTGTGCCGCTTCGGTTATAAAACATTGAATGAAACCAAGAAAGTAATGCAAAGAAACATAGATGCTGGCATACCATTGGTAAGTATTTTCGTAGTTTTATAGCTATACAGAAATATAAATACTTCTGGAAAGTTTTCGCATTTTTTTGCCTCCAGTGTAATTATACATCCAATCAGCACTATATATAACGTTTTCGTTTATATTTGTCATTTTTAGTTCCATTTCAAAAATATAGACTACATGAATAGAAATCCTGCGCTGATGATAATCATACATACATACTCTGTTAATATTGTAATTATTTGTTTTAGGATACACAGTGGAATGATCTCGATTATATGAACAACAGCAACGATTTTACTTACGACAAAGATAATTTCAAAGGCTTGCCTGAGTTTGTTGAAGATCTACATAGCAAAGGCATGCACTATATCCCTTTAATAGATCCGGGTGTGAGCGCTAGCGAACAACTAGGTACTTATCCTCCTTACGATATTGGATTAAAAATGGACATATTTGTTAAAAATTCAACAGGCCAAGTGTTTGTTGGAAAAGTGAGTACTATGACATATCAAACATGACACTATGAGATAACATGCTATTTATTTTGCAGGTTTGGAACCGAGCAACAACTGTTTGGCCGGACTTTACTAATCCAAAAACTGTAGATTATTGGACTTTGATGCTTAATAATCTTCATAAACAAGTTCAATTTGATGGAGCATGGATCGACATGAATGAACCCTCTAATTTTTGGAATGGTCAAATTGACGGGTGTCCCAAATCCGATCTGGATATTCCTCCTTATACACCAAAGATCGACGGTGGAATGCTTAGTTACAAGACAGTATGCATGAGCGCCAAGCAATTTGCCAGCGTTCACTACAACGTTCATAATTTGTATGGACTTAGTGAAGCAATTGTCACAAACTTGTAAGATAATTTTTATCTTTTTTTGTTTATATTTATCATCAAATTTTGTATATGGCCCTTAATGACTTAGTTGTAATTACTAAAAACTGTTGCAACATTATTACTCTTTTTTGTAGCTAATTTTTAGGTATTGTTGATAATTCAGTAGGTTCTGCAAAAATAATCTGTTACTATTTTCTGGCCATTTTAAGGTTAGATGCTACATTACTACACAGAATAATAAATAAAATTAAAATTGACCCTAATAAATATAGAACGTACTTAATTGTTGGGGGGACCTCTTTTTCAGCACTCGACTTTGGGTTTAATTGAAAATCGGAGACATGGTCTGTTGATTGTGAAAAAATGACTTACTAAAAGGAATAGTACTACTGATTGATGTCGAAATTATTTATTTAACAATCATGTAGAACCTTCTTATCAAATTATCTTAATTTCATTAAAAATAAGTATGTGGTAATCAGCAGTGGCGGCTGATGGGTTATGAAACTTGTAGTGCACTTTACTAGTCAAATATTGGGATTCAAAGATACAACAAAACAAACCATAGCTTTGCTACTGCTGCATTTATTTTTTATTAATTATAATATTCGTCGACTTTTTATTAAAGTTTGCCATTAATTGAATATATTTTTTTCAATAGTAAGCACAGAAAGACCATTTAGCCAGTCCTGAGACATCTTTTTTCTAAGAAACGTTTTAATCCTTCATTCCAGTTTCCGTCCAAATTTATTCCCCGCCATAAATAATGCAAGGAAACATAATAATGTATTGATGCGATTACATCCACACAACGTTTTCTTTTTATTATAAATTTCACTTTTAAAACTTTCTGTAAATACTTTATTTTTCATTTTGCACTCTTCTTTTCAATTAAGATATGGACAATTTTATATCTAATTTGTTTTGAAACGATTTATTATTGTTTTTAATATAGTCAATGTTAAAGTTGATACTCATTTTCACAGTTACGTAAACACACACACTCTGCATATTAAATATTCTTTCATAGACTATGATGACAAAAACAAAGCAACCACTAATTAAATCACGTAAACAAAAATTTGAATTATGCGGCGTACGAGAATCAGCCTATTACTCCATATAGTTTGCATTAACTATCTTCTATCTCACGCGCTAAGCGTGTTATATCGAATCTTATAGAAGCTATATAAGTTTCGCTGTGCGCTAGCCGGAGTGCACGGTGAAATATTCTTTCAAGCGAATATAAGTCTTAATACAAGTTTGGATTAGAGCTTAAAATGTTTTGATAAATTCGTTGGTATTGAAATGATATTTATTAAACATTTTGTGTTGATTTTTAACCTTATTAAAAGCTTAAATTTGGTGGTTCAGCGCACGACTGCACTTAAGGGACAGCCGCCCCTGGTAATCAGTAAATAAATATAATATTGGTGTATTTGGGAATTTTTAGTTATAATTTGATAAAAACATATTTAGAAACATAAAATACTGATGTCATGAACCTGTGACACACGAGTATAGTTAGCGATACTGCCCCCGGGCATTCTCCTTGTCAGAATCAAAAACTTTGGTTTCATTTGTAAAAAATAACTTACCATGGTGTGAAGGTCATTTGTCAAAGTCATGTTCAACACTATATCTGAATGAAAATGTTCCACTTTTTTTAATTCTGGAATCCAAATGAGTTTCCATTTAAAAACTTAATGTGTCTTAAAAATATCCTTCAAAGTCATGGTCAAGGGCGTGGTCAATTAGCCCATTAGATAGCCGGAGATAAGTCCTATAACTTTCGTATGAAACATTTTTTTGGTAATGCATACCTGAGAATTACTGTACTTTTCCGGCATTTTTTGAACCCCATTTGCATATGGGACAAAGATTTCTAACTGTAACACTCCTTTTATCATATTTTCAGTGCATTGTCCGAAATTCGAGGTAAAAGACCAATGATAATATCACGATCGACATTTGCTGGTCACGGTCGATACGCTGGACATTGGAGTGGTGACGTATGGTCGCTGTGGTTGGACATGAAGTACACCATACCACGTAATAAAATGATTTTTGTTAAAAAAAATATCATATTTATAAACAATCTTTTTTCAGAACTACTAAGTTTCAGTTTATTTGGCGTTCCTCTAATGGGTGCCGATATATGTGGATTCAACGGCAACACCACTCAGGCTTTATGCAACAGGTGGATGCAGTTGGGAGCTTTTTATCCCTTTTCCAGAAATCACAATACAGATGATGGAATCGTACGTAATATTTTTTAGCTTTTTTAATTTCTGCATATGTTAACACTTTTTACTCTGTATTAAAGCCAAACTGAGATAAATATATCAAAAACATTGGAAAAATAAAAATGTATAACAAAGAAAATGATACAGTGAAACAAAACACAGCACAAAAGTAGGTAACAACAATTTAACTAATTCTTCAGGAACATGCCCTCAGCATATTGAAAAAGTGATACAATTAAATTATTCATTACAAACAAGATGAATACACAATTTAGGTCAATATTTAAAAAAATGAAGTCGATAGTGATGGCCAGAATATGAAACGCCAGAAATGCAATTTGTAGACACCATGTTGTCGAACAGAAAAAATACTTGTCTTTCATATTTAAACTGTGTCTCAGAACTCAATTTTTTTGAAATATTCAACAAAATTAATTTAGGAATTTTTCACAAGTCACCCTGTATCTCAGAAACTAATATGAATTTTCAATATGGTAAAAAGATCTTGAAAAAGTATCAAAATGGCAATTTTTCTCAAATTTTACCGACCTCTCAGTACTTACCTTTTAGGAGAGAGCAATAGTGGCACACAACATTTAAGCAACCCAATGTTCATTAATTATTATATTCAGAAAAAAAAATCAATATTCTTGAAGGATAGAATTCCAGTCCACTTCAAGAACAGTATTTAATCATGTGTTTTTGCTTACTCTTGTGAGAATTGCCTCTGGAAACATGTATGATTATAATAACAAGGAGAGACCAAAAGAAAATATAGTGGCTGGGAAGTAAGATCCAGGTAGATATCATCCACTAAGTAATATTCCTCAGAAGGCAATGGTATCACAGTGATGTTAAACAACTAAAGAAATGTAAGATGAGGCTATTACATGAGGGAAGTAATCTACAACTATAAAAAGAAAAAAGATGAATATGATGATGGTTATGTTCATGAACTTCTTGTAAAAAAGTTTGTATATTTCAATTACAAACATTTTGGAAGAAAATTATGATGATGATAATGATTGTGTTTGAAGTGTTTTCTGTCTTCATTTTTTGCAATTTTGTTACAAATATTCCTGTGTCCATTTTCAGGATCAAGATCCTGTAGCAATGGGAGAACAAGTTGTAGCATCTTCAAAGAAAGCTCTGACTATAAGATATTCCTTATTACCATATTTGTATACTCTTTTTCATGAAGCTCACATAACTGGTTCAACTGTAGCAAGACCATTATTTTTTGAGTAAGTCAATATAATTTTCAAAATTTCAGTTATTAAATTTTAGCTATTGAATTAGTTGTTGCTGTAATTACACTGTTTTAGATACATTAATGACCCGAAAACCTATTCAATTGATTCCCAATTTCTATGGGGACCAGCAGTAATGATAATACCAGTTCTGGAAGTAAGTCTTAAAAGCCTAAATTTGATATGTTCGTTCATTAATCCTTGAATTCTAGGAAGGTGCAGTTGGTGTTGACGCTTACTTACCAGCTGGCATCTGGTATGATTATTTTAATACCAAATCAACCATTCATAGTCCGGGGGCTAGTCGATATTTCGATGCCCCTTTAGACACTATACCTGTACTAGTTAGAGGTGGTTATATTTTACCACAACAGTCTGCAAATCAAACAACAACTGAATGTAGAAAATCCAAATTGGAATTATTAGCCGCTTCTGATGAGAAGGGACATGCATTGGGGAATTTGTATTGGGATGATGGAGATTCTTTGAGTAAGTAATCACTATACTTTGACTAGACCATACAATGTGTTGTAATCATTCTCCATCAAAGATAACAGAATCTCTTTCTATATCTAATATAGTAGATCTGGAACGAATTTGTCTGTGTTGGAGCCTTTGCCAAGTATTCGGTAGCAGCCATGAAGTCGATCAAATCGTTTATTTTTTATGTTTGTGATGATATTGAAAAGTACAAAAATGATATTCGAGTTCTCCAAAATTCGATGAAGCGTACTTTTTTAATGCTCCACCTGATATTCACAAAGAATTAAATTCTAAGCATCAATAGAGTAAAATATAAGGAGTATTTTGCATCCTTAAGGCTTTTTAGTTGGTAATCAACCAGATTAAAAGTACTTTTTGCTTTTGTATCATAACTTCAGAAATAATGAAATTGCTTGAAAAAGCATAATTTAGCACCATATATATACCTTATACAGCCAACCTCTATCACTTGGAGACCAAGAAGTTCCCGTGGATTTTTGTCAATGGGTCATCAATGCAGCGGATTTTAAGTACCAATAAAGGTCGGATTTCCTAAAAAAGGCATGCGTCAGACGTATGGGTTTTTACGCGTGCGGCAAACGCAGCAGGCTGGGTATTCCTATCGACGTTCAAAATAGTGTTTTGGAAGAATAATAATTGTTAGCTGCTATGCAGATTTGTTATGCTGTGTCCTCTGTTTGAAAATTTTCACATGGATGACTTGTAAAATTATTATTGTTTGTAGAAGAGTATAATGAAGAAGCAATAATACTCTTTCATTTAGGCAATAGGAGATAAAGAAATACCTAAAAAGAACTATTTTGAAATACAAGAAAATTAAGTGTTATGCAAATCTACTAATAACCGGTTATCTAAATTATGAGAAAAACACATTTTATGGTTAGTATTGTGACGGGATTTCATCCGAAAATTCGTGGAGCGGCATTCATCCGATATTTCGGCGAATCCAAAATGTTATTCGTCTGGCGCATCGAGGTCGGCGGCTTGCTTTGATGAAGTTCTCGAAGAATCTAATCCATGAAGGAAATCTCTCGGCGGCTGTTTGACGTCTGGAGAATTCAAAGAAGTAATGTATAATTACGGAGAGCTGACGGAAGCATTTCTTTCAGTATTCAATTGCCCTATAGTAAAGATAAATTGTAAATAGTTCTGTGAATATAAGTAGAAGTATTAGTTAAATAAATCCAAGAACCCGATTGTACAAATAAAAATATTACAGTATTATTTATAAAAATTGATTTTTCCATCGCAGACATTTCTTTTGGTTAATAATAAAAAATAACGCATACATACGTAATTAGTTGTAGTTAGTTCGCATTGGACTAGTACCAAGCGTCCATCGCATGCGTTTATGACTCTGTTAGGGAATCCGACCTTAAGGACAACTTTTCCAATTAAATTATCAATGGACATAACAATCTCTATGGAAACTCCATTGCTTATCCAAACTTGTAATCCTCAAAGAAGATTCAGCGTTAATGTTTGGTGCGTTTAAAACCCTGTATATTCATTAGAGTATTAAAAAATTGCGGGCAAGTGTGATCTACAGTTATTTACAAAAAGTTGTAAGCAAAAAAAAATATGATACTCTAAAAGATAACTATTTCGGAATTGATAACTTTAAAGCAAATATCTGTTTCAGATTCATATGAAGAAAAACGCTACTCTCTTTTCGATATTGAAGTTCAGAACAATGTTCTGCGCTGTATTAGCAACTTCCTTGGTCCAGAAGTGCCTCCTAATTTGGGAAAGTAACTATTTTAGGAGTAAACGGGACGGTATCGACGGTCTCAGTCAATGACCAAAAACACGCTTTCACTTATAATAAAGTGAACCAGGTAAGTTTATTTCATAGCCTTTTTGAAAATGTATTCATCAATCTTCTTTCTGGTGAAAAATAAGCTCAAGATGGCCAGGGATCAGTGATATCGGGGGCTCACCTGGAAATAGGGAAAAATGAAATTTTACACACATATCCCCATTGATTGTTACATGGGGGATATATTTCATGGTTTAATTAGCTTAATCCAGGCTATTGAAACATTTTTTCCATGATTTGAGGGATTTACATCATCATTATCAACTTACATGGATTAGACCTTCTGGTCTACCAGTCTACCTTTTCTTGGCGTCCTCACTTCTATCCATTGGTTTATAAAGTAGGACCAGCTTTGTAACATAATTGTCCCAAATTCTTAGGACATGCAGGTGCTATTTTGTTTTATACTGTTCCATTCTATCGTTTACTGCATAAATGCCAAGATTTTCGCGAATTGTTATATTTTTGATGTGATAATATCATGAACACATGTTTATTTCTCTTTAGAAGTACATTCCTGTTGCCTGAATTCTATTTTTGTATTTGGTTTTAAGGATCCATATCCCACTATCATAAAGCGAAGAGGGTTTACTCATTGTTTTATAAAATTGACTCTGAGTCTCTTTTTGACAAGTCTTTCTCTAAGATTCTTCTTGATCGTTCCACACATTCTCGGGAATTAGGCTGGCGTTTTGCAACATCTTAGCTTTGGAAATCTTGTTACAACTGTACAAAATATTGCGTTTAATAAATGTATAGCCTTTTTTTAAATCACTTTCGGAGTTTGTAATTATAGCTTGGTCATTTGCAAACAGCAAATTATTTAAAGAATGTTTCTGTCAAATCTGTAGTTCTTAGAGCATTGACTTTCCATCTTTTAATTAAGTCACAAATTAAATGGAATAGGGAATAGACAACAACCTTGTCTAACTCCTTAATTGAAGTGTTATAACATTTCATTTTACGCTTCCAAAATAAAAAACCTTCGAGTACGAAATAAAAACTAAACCGGCGAACAATGATAAAAACAAGTAAAATAAATAATAAGAAAGGCATTCCCGAAGAATTCGATTGATGATAAAAACACACTTTCGAGTCCATTCCGAAATTGGAGACCATAACGCTGATATACCAGAAGTGACAAGCGAACTATCTCGAACTCGCGCCATATATAAACGCGATTGCTTTGTAGGAGAGAAGAAATTTAGTGGATGGCCATTTTTACTGTTGTAAATAAGTACTGTGGGTGGATTTTGGGCAAATAAACACATTTAAACTGAGTGTAAAAATTGTGTAATTGAAACCAAGGGTAGAAATATACTACAATTGGTGTCAGAAGTGGGATTATGTGAAGTTGAAAATCTCAATTTCTTATATGGGTATAACTAGATATACGGCAGAGATGAACGAGACTGGCAAAAAAATGTTGAAACAAGTTAGCGATAAACTGAACTAAAAAACATGCCGAAAATGAGAAACGAATTCGAGAAGAAATCCAACAAAGGTGAGTGCAATTTTTTGATGAGAAACGTAAAACTGAATTAGAGAATGTTGTAACCAGCATGAAAGATAAAAGCAAAATCTTGTTATTACTATGAAAGATGAACAGCAAAACCTTGTCACTGTCATGGATGAAAAACAACAATATAATTGAAGGGTTATTTTCTAAATTATAAGACGATCTTAAAATATTTGAAGATAAACAGGAATAAACTGGAAACAAAATTGAATAACTAATGTAATTAGTAATACAATGTAACAAAGCAATTACAGAACAGATTATGGAATCAGACATAAATTAGTGATGAAATTGAGGTTCTGAAAAGTGCAATGAATAGTCTCGGAAGAAAGATCAAATAGAAGGTGAATTTAATCCAAAATAAAGTAAAAATAAAATAAGAAAATTAACAAGATTTACAGAGAGGGCCATATCTTGACCTATGTACAATCGACAATTTGAAGCAAAAAGAAATTAACGATTGTATTAGCCCAGAAAAGTCTACATTTTTAGTAATTTTTTTAAGAGATCCAGCATTAAAACTTCAGTGCATTCTATTGGATGAACAGGGTAACTTCGAAGAGATGATTTCAGTATTAGATAAGAAACAATCTATCACTTAGTCAAGTACACCAAGTGCACTTGAGAGAGAAAACACTTAAATAACTCCCTTAGTTATGGTAAACAATAAACACAATGTTCTTTTTATATTTAATTCAGAAAATACACAAATTACACAATACTTTTATTTTCAGTATCTGCTCATCGAAAATCTTGATGTTAGCTTCCAACAGCCAATAGTGATAGCCTGGAAATAGATCTTGATATTTGTTGTAGTAAATGTTTAAAACTTAAACTTTGAAATTAAGATATATGTGTAAAAGGCCAAAGAAACTTATATTGTATGTTACCAGATTTTTAGTCACTGTTCTCTATATTAATGTTAGAATACGTTTTTTCTACCATACAAAATAATTTAAAAGGCTGTTTTTTCTACAGGGTTTAGAATTTATCAGGTACTGATTTATCTAATTTATCATACTTCCACTAATCTTAACTTTGCTATCTCATTGATTTTTTATTCTGTATTTTGGATAACTTAAAATTTAATTTAAAAATTTATTTAATATTACTTGATATTGGCTGTGCTGTTATTAGTTAAACTGATTGGTTTTAGCATTGGAATAAATAAAAAATGACCAGACTATTGCATGTCTTTAGTATAGTATATTAATTTAGAAGTTGTCATGCTGACAATAGTGAGGTACAATTTGGTAAAAGGTCCAAAATATCTTTATTTCTCAAATTACCACAAAATTAATCAAATGCATTAACTAAATGTATTATTTACACTTGCAATCTGCATTGTTTTTAAGTTTACATAATTATTCCAATGTTTCATAAATTAGTATTTTTCAGTTCTCTAAATGAATGAACAAATGTACCATGTGTCTATAATACCTTTCTAAGTATGATTGGCAGGAAACAACTACCTCAGTGGTTACTTACACATGTCAAAAGCAGGTTAGGTTCTGCAGCTGTATTCTGTATCTCATATTTTTAAGGTTTCAATATGAATTTAGTGTGTCGTCAGATGCAACATCAGAGAATAAAGAATGTTGATTCTATAATTCTGTAGCAACGATACAAAATCCTATAACAAAATGTGCACATGCACTAGAAGTGGATAAATAGAAAAAGAGCTATTGCCCTAGACGGCCTAGAGCAAGACTCTGATTCTTTCACAAAGTATTGATGACTAATCAAACAGAGAGCAAGATCTTGAATTATTTTATGTGAAACCTGAAACCATATATTTTTGTTTTGTGTTTTATTCCTTTTATTTAAATAACAAAACAATGAACCTCTAACAACGAAATTTTAATTAATTTTTAATAGTTTGTCTAAAACTTAGAACAATGTAATTGGAATGGTAGTAAATACTAAAACTTCACATTTATAAGTATTTTCCGTATTGTTAAATTACGATATAACGAAACAAATGATTTTAAGTCGTATGTACACAATGGCATTTTGCATTATAGGGCCATTACGTTTCGAATACTAATAATACAAAAACCCTTAACTGCAATATACTTAACTTAATAATTTACACTTACTGCTATCGTCTGTAAGTGGAAATTTTACTACTGAGACAGTAAACCAAAGCTTTTGCCCGTTTATACTACTTGAGCCGTTGTACGTACCTGCCGGAACGCATCTGCATCTATTTTTATTTGTTATCTTCGTCGGATGCATTATTTTAAATGTGAACGTAATTCCCAGGCATACGCGTATGTCTCCATGTAGTTACAAGCAAAGAAAGGCATATATAATTTCGACTGTGATGATGTTGAACTTCTGCAGAGTTTCCTCTCTAAATGATTGAGTACCGAAGACTCACTGAATCTTTCAATCGGTATAAATGTGTATAAAGGGCAGGAACGTAATCAACGCGAGCTTAGAACTTATAACCAGTGCTGCTATATTGATTTTTGTTTTTAGCACTTTGAAGAATCAGTAGAAATGCTCGGTTGTAAATTTGTGGCATTTTTAAACAATATTTTTTGTTAAACTACTTATTACAAAAGTGTTTTGTGCTGTTACAAAACTTTCAAATTGATTAAATATATATTTTTACTCAATGGTCATAACTTGTTTTAATCTATACTACTTTATACTAGCGTGTCATTTTTATGTACTAACTGTCCAAGTCACATATTCCAACTCTTTTAGGTGAACAAATCTCCTTTTGTGGTATTTCATATTTGTATTTATAATCGCTCATGTAAACAACTGTTTAAACAGTTGACACAGATAATTTGAAAACAATCTATTTCACGATAATACTTGCAGGCATTCACAATGCACAAAACACCAAACCAAACGATTTTGAATATTGCTACTGTTTTTGTATGTGTCTATTTACTTATTTTATTTTGATATATAACAAACATTGTTGATTGGTTCTTGATTGGTTTTCTCTATTTTTGTAAAATATTACACACGACAGTGTATTCTCAAAAGCGCGATTTTCTCTAGGATAGGATAGTACTCACCACATAGTATTTACACCAATCAGGAAAGTTATATCTTAAATTAACTCTCTTCCAAACAGTAACAGTTTGTAATTTCTTTATCAACACAGTCCCAATGAGAGGGATTTGTTTTAATTGCTGCAAACAGAAAAAGATTATTGTTTTTTATTTTTATTAGGTACATGTCTTAAGCCAATCACTAAGGAGAATTCTGTATTTTTGTAAAATTTTAAAAGTATATTCTTTGCTTAGGTACCAATTGACAGCATGGCTCTTTTGAATATCTAAATATGAGTAAAAGAATAAAGATAATTTCACATATATAGGGTAAATGTGATAGTTGGTGATATTTAATCTGAGCATTAGGTCCATATAATTATGTTGAGTTTTACTGATTTTTATATTGAGTATTGGTAATATCAGAGGACCATAAAACAACTGTTTTTTCTGTACTAAAATATTGTTCCACAGAATTTTTTCAGGAATTTCCCAAAGATGTTCCAAATATCCATTGTTGAAAGTGTTTTCTACAAGTAGAGGTAGGTGAGGATGGTTTAAGGTATTCTTTGATGGAGACAGTAGCAAATCTATCTTGATTACCAATATATGGCATTTTCTTGACAGAAGATATTTTTATCTATTAATTCTAAGTTTTTTCTTCTATCTTCGTGGTAACACTATCCAAATAACTGGTGAAATTTCGCCTGTTATCATTTGTTCTTGTGTGTGTTCTAAAAAAATTTGTGCAATTAACTATCATTGACTGCTTGTTTGTATCAATCAGGGAAGTCAGATGTGAGTCATGTTTCAGGAATAAAGTTCAGTGAATGATTCCCAGTGGGTCAGACATCCTTATTGAGGTGTTATCTGTTCATGTTTATGTCCTGTTGGACAGCTTATTCCTGCTTAATTCGTAATTTCGTCACCTAATTTCATACATGTAGTAACTGTATCTAGAATATAGACACTTTTAGAGCAAACGACGCATGACATCCGAAGAGGTGCTTTGGAGGTCGTGGCCCCTAATGGGGATTTGTAATTTTATATTTTGTACAGTGAGCCTTCGGTGAGGGGAAGGAAATGGTTATAAAATATAGGATACAACAAAATACTTTTCTAAGTGGCCAGTTGCCCTTCCTGAAAAAATGAAACCACCTGATTTTATTAAGGGCAAACAAAGGACAACAGTAACTCAACAATTACAAAATTCATTGTTCTATTTTTTTATTTTTAATCCTTATGTGTGAGGAAAAATAATGAAGTGGCACGCTATTTTTTTAAGAAGTATTATTAAATATGATATGAAATTTGCAATAATATGGTCTGACATTTCATGACAATTTATTATGAATTGTACTCTTGTTTAAACAGCCAATAATTTGTCTGAAGAGATGTGCCATTTGCACTAAATCCTGTATTATAAGCAGTTCATAAACTATGACTGTAAATATCTTAGTTTGTCTAAATTATCTTAAAGGCTGTTTTTATTTTGACTGATAAATTGATTTTGATAATGTTCCCATTCACAAAACAATGGTTATTTTTCCAAATTATATTAAACCATCCCTAATGATGGTATTTTATAATTGTGAATGGTATTTTATAATACTTAAGAAGTATGTGATTTTAAAAAAACTTACATATTTTAGATTAAGCTTGAAACTATTAATTTCTTATTTTAACTTTTGACTTGCTCAACTCTTTTAGATGTATTATATTTGTATTTAAATAAAGCTATGATTCTGACTAGTTTTTATTTATATCTCTATTGTATAACCTCATTATAGTCTAAGATCCAGCTCTTGATTACTACTTCAATGAATTTCAATAGAGGAATATAGGAAGATGTTTCTGCCAGGTTTGCAATCAAAATATAATGACAATAATGTTAATATATTTTTTTAAATTTCATTTTATAAACAATTTTGCTCATGAAGTATTTTAATGAATCATAAATCAAATTATAGCTACTTTTGTAGGGTTGTCTGATTACAGGTGACCTTGAATAGGAGTTAACGACGATAAACACGAAGTAAGGGAAAGAGCCTGAGGTTACGTTCCTCAATGCGCAACTGCAAGTTGGCGTATTCATTGAGTCTGTCATTACCATTGCTACATGTATTAGAATCATCCATAATACTACCACTTTTAAGCAGGAAACCATATTGAATTGTAAAGCAAAAAAAATATTTTGATATATAAAGAAAATACGTTATGAATTAAAGAATTATGATTAAAAATACTTGTAGGCATATTTTGATAGGCAACCCGAGGGAAGCATATTCCTTTATTAATAATTATATATAAAAATTGCATTTCAATTAAAGAGCAGATAAACATAGTTATCAAGCAATGGGATCTTTCTTGTACCTTTATAGTAAAATAAACTACTAGTGAAGTTAAACTTCTGAGAATAACATAAATCTAAATTTGTGGCGTTACCGAATCTTTTCTTTTTAGAAGATAAATGATAAGAAACTCGATTTAAATGAATTTTTTAGAAGAAAAATACACACCAGCGACAATAGTTATTTTAACAAACCAATACGAAAGAACCAAGGAAGCCTGGTAGGCATTATAATAATAAGAGAAAAAGAATTAAAAAATAGATTTTTTCGCATATCCATGTGAGATATTACTCTATATATTTGTATGAATATTTATCCAGATCTCTTGATTTGAAGGGAACACTTCTTTATAGAGACACCTTTATATTTGTGAAAATTGGGAAGACGGCTTATTAATGAGAATTTCGGTCGTGTTGACGTCGACTCCTACCATAGAAAGTACAGGTAAAGGGCTGTCAGTGCAAGGTATTTAAAGAAGAAGAGCTTTAATTTCACACAGTTTGTCAACGTTTAAATTTCGCGAGTGTCAGACATTTTAAAGTAGATAAAGGAAGTCCTAGAAGGAGGGGAGAGTGGGGCAAGGCGGAGTAGTTGCTCGGTTGATGTTAAATTGTACAGTATTTAACACACAGAGAAAAATAATTATTTATTTAAGCTTTGGTAATCAGTCTTTGAAATAATCTACAAATAACAAACATTTATTTAGTAACTTCAATATAATCAACAAAAGTATAGTCATCACTTTGCATTTTGCCCCATTTGTGGGGAAATATGGGGTACTCAATGAGGCAACATGGGGTATAGAATTGCACTTTATTCATTTATGCGGGAATAAACAGGGGCGACTAAACTACGACCTCCTTTGTAGCGTCACCATTTTTATCAAATTTAGTGTGTCACAGGGATCGACAGGGCCTGCGATTAACAAATATTGTACCAAGACTAGAAAGATAGGACAAGACGCTATTTCACTTGATTGGGAGCCGCTTCTAATGAACTACGTTCAGCATGTAATTCATTGTCTACTTCCACCCACCAAGAGAAATAGCCTGTTTCTCCATATTTATACTTAATACGAACGTATATGTATTTCTCTATTGCCCTCTCTTTTTAGTCTTGGAACGATATTTGTGCATTGTAGGCTATCTCCAGAGGTATATGTTCTAAGTTTGCAGGGGATTTGTGCCTGCAACACTCTCTGCAGTACATTTGCGTTTTACTGTATTGTGGGTCACATAAGCAACGCTGCAGAAATTCTGCAATTTTATCTAAGGTTCCATGCTTGATGTCATTCCTAGGCGCTAGGCGTTCCAAGGAGTAATAAATTAATAAATAAAAATTGTATTATTTGTAAAATTCTAATTTAAAGTTAGAATTTGATAATTTCCAAAACAAACAGCTTATAATGGATATCTCATGCTAAAATTAGTATTTCTCCACAATCAGGGAGTTCTCAGGTAAGTAGCTGTCTATTATCTAAACAAACGTTTGTCTAGATGTAGGTTAACTTTCGACCAAATATTCAAATAAGAATTTTTTGGTCATTACTAGAAAATTTTACACTCAGTATTATGTAAACATACTGCTATAAATGTATATATGTATATTTTGTGGGTTACTTTTAGTTCTTTGGACATGGGAGAGTTATCTAAATAGATTGTAGGTAGACATTTATGATAGGTATAAATAACTATTTAAAATATTTACATTATTGAACATTTTTTATATTTTGCTTTATTTGATGTATATTATAGGCAATTATATTGAAACTTATAATATCAAGCATTATTTGTTACAGGTAGTTGAATTAATAAATTAATTTATTATGATTTCACCCTTTAAACATTTTTTCAGAGTGCCTATTTAGGAATTGCAATAGCTTTTTATTAGTTTAGTAGAACACTTTAGCCTACCTTTAATCTTATCATATTAATTATCAAAAATTATATATATATATATATATATATATATATATATATATATATCCATTTTTTAAATAATTTAGTTAATTTTCAGTTTAGTGAATTCTAAATGACATTCATATAATAAGTTTGGCAATACATATTTCAATGAAGTATTATGCAAAAAATTGATGTCTTGTTAGCATTTTTGACACTTTTCAGGTGATTACCATTCGTTTTTTTACATTACTAAACATTTTTAAAATTGTTAACATTCTTTTACTAATTAAGGTATTTGCAGCATATAAGGCTAATAAGGCTTAATCTAAAAACAAAGTATATCATGACAATGAATTACATATTCCAATTTTCAGTATTTTTTATATTTATCCAATCAGAAATAATAGAAAAAATTGAGTAATCTGAAAATAATGCAGCTTTTAATACCCTTTCTGTAAGGATGGTTAAACTAAAGTACTTATTGTAATAAAGCCCTAAAAATCTAAAAGAAACATACTTTTAGATTCACTTAAAGGAAGAAAATGAACATTAGATGTTATTACAAAAAAGCTAATAATATAATTGAAATAAGACAAGAGGTGCACTCAAAGTTTAATAACAGTGTTTGTTTACTTAAATTTTGCTATATACCTGGTAAAATTTGTATCTGTATGGATGTTTTGGTGATTCTATAAAGCACCTCTGTTTGTGCATATTATAAGTCCATTCTGGATGGTTTACAATATCAAATGTTTGAAACAGTTGTTCAATTTCCTCAAATTGTTTAATGTTTAGTTTGATTTAATTTTTGGATTATTGCTGGATTCATGGACTATGCTTTTCTTTTGTGAAATTTCTTGATGCTGTTTGAAGGTTTTCTTACCAGTCCTAATCTGCAATCCCAATCAATATGTTTATTGAAATTGTATTATTTAAAGTTGAATTTTTGGGCTAAAGCTTCCCTAAGAATCATTTGAGGTGTTAGAGGCTGCAAATTTCATTATCATGCTGACAATAATCAGATCATTTAACTGTTCTTGATTAATTATTGAACTACATACTAATTTGTCTGACATTTTAACTCATTTTAAGAAGTTTCTTGGTGATCATTGAGAAATAATATAATGATCTGTTGCATCACATTGTAACAACTATCCATATTCAATTGCTGAGATAGCTGCATGTAAACTTTTCTCTGACTACCCAGCATGATTGGCAGATATTTGACTCAACCTGGATAGTAATATAGAAATTATTTGGACAGGCTGGTTCACTCTAGTTGGTCTTATTATTCCTATGACAGGATATTCCAAAATTACTTATTAATCAAAGTAAAAGTTATGATATGAAATTGGTGATTTGCTGCAGGTACCTTTTGAGAAAAAATGTTTTCTTAGTATGCAAAATCATTGAATCTGCTGTTAAGAAGATCCTAATGCTTAACATATACTCACTGACAAAGAAATCACAACACCCAGGAGATGTTTAAATTTAATATTGTTTTGATAAAACATAGACACTATAGTAAGGCTAGGCAGTAGTCAGAAAATTTCTTCATTTGCATAAAAATACGAAAGAGTTTAATTTTTTTTTATTAAGGTTTGCTAATAATGTGTTTGTCCACTGTGGTTATCTATACGCTCCCGAACACGTCTTGGCATTGATTCAGTAAGGTGGTGATACATTTCATGTCTTAGAACCTCCAAAGTATGTGGGGGTTTGGGTAAATTTCCGATCTTCTACCCATCATATCCCAAACATGTTCTATGGGCAAAACATTGGGGGATCTGGGCATCCATGGCAACAGATTCACAGGGGTCTCTTCAAAAAAGTTTGAACTAACTCAAGCAACATGAGTCCGAACATTATCTTGTTGAAATACGGGATCCATTAGCTGATTAAGGTAAGGAAGTACATACGGCTCCACTACTTCCATGTACAATAGCACCGCATACTATAAGGCTTACTGTTCAGTGTACATGTCGCTCAACATCAAATTGAACACCACAGTCGATGCTCAGCGGTCAGAGGTAGCACAAGATGGGGTCGATAATGCTGCAGTCGAAAATACCCTATACGGTGGTAAACCGTTCGGACACTTACAAGATGGCCCTGTTCTCCCAAAACACTCATCAGCCAAATTTCCAGTTGTTGAAAATCGGTCTCTAAAGGCTACTAAAAGAAAATGTGCGTCGGTTATCATACTCCATAAAATTATTAATAATGACATATGCTGTGAAAATTTGCTACATATGATTCCGCATCAAACGTCTCGTAACGCTGACTTATTTTATAGAGCTACCCTCTCTATAATATGTATAATATTATAAGTAATGATCTGGATATATTTTGTAGAGGTGTTGATGAAATTCAGACTTACTTTCTTAAAATCTAGATATATATGTTTCTATTTCGGTATTGTATTAATTTTCTTTTGTGTTTTTTTGTAATCCTGTTCTGTAAATGAGAAACTGTAGAACAATGTAAAATAAAAAATAAAATATGTCTTAGACGTCAATCTTGAACTTCATTTGTGCTACTTCGACGCCCGGTGACTACTTTTCTCCGATTTTGGGTAATTGGATTTCTGTTCGTGCGGTTAGAGATTTTTCGAAATGAAAAACCCGCCTCCCGTAAACCAATAATTCGACCTCTTTCAAATTCACTTAGCTGCCGATACATTCTGCGTACACATACTCTAGGTATTTTAACATTACTAAAGATCGATTTTGGATCCCATCAAACAGTTTGTTTTTGGTAACTTACAAAAAACGACTACAATATTAAGTTATAAAAAAATTTTACATTAAAAAAACGCCAAACTTCAATCATCCCTTACAATAGCATCTATGTTATACCATAAAATATGAAATTTAAACATCTTTCTTTTTCATTTTAGGATTAAAAATATTTTTTTATTGAAAGAATCTGCTTATCAATAAAAAAACCCTTTTAAAATTTCAAGTAAACATAGGAAATAAGTATTTCTTTATAAATGCATATAACATTTGAAATAATTATTAGAGCTTCAAACTTCCGAATTTTCAAGTGCAAGAAAATGTGCAAACGATGGGCTCGAACACTTGAGATTCTTGCAAAATGGTATTTGTCTATCCCGTTTTTAAGACAAATGTGCCTTTTTAATTGACATCAACAGTTAGCTGGACAACCAGTAAAATAATATTCTTATAACCTGAGAGTACCGTCAACTAAAAAATATCATTTTTTGCAAAATTATTTATAAAAAATGTTAAAAAGAGCACTTTTTAGCTCATATACCAAATACATATTTCCATTGCTTTTTACTGTATAATTTAATGAAAAATGACTGGAAAAAACAACTAAAAAAATATATTTTTTAAACTAGACAGTCATTCTTTATTATATTTTAGGTTAAGCATTGAAATTTTAATTTTCGTTAATGAAGCTAGTGATGGGATCATTTGAATGAAAATCACTCGAGTATTCCGATTATGGATTCAAAGTATTCGAATGAAAAATACCGAGCGCGAGGATACCAAGAACGGGGGATGCTGCATTCGAATTATAATCCGAATGATTTTCTAGCGAATCGAGAAGTGCTTTTCTGTCATTCGACGTTCATATAGAGGCAGATTCGTTCGTTCTCGGTTCAGGCTCTTATGTAGTAGCTTGTTTACATCTTTCATTGGACTGAAGAAATATGTAAATACTGTATTTTCAGGTTACGTTGCAATTATTGCAATGCGAATTAATTTGATGAATTCGCTGTTAATGTAAATTAAGGAACATTATACTGTTCTTTGAATTATTAATAACAGTTCCTACACAAATAGATTTTAAATTAAATGAGTGTTTAGGAAAATTTCAATAGTATAATTTTACCTAAATTTAAATGTTCAGGCTCTGACACGTAGCAAAGGGTGCAAATCTGAGAATAAAACAAGCGTGAATCGATTTAATTGTTTATTAGCAAAAAAGTGTCATTTTGTACCGATTTGTTATAAATAGATTGTAAGGAAACATTTTTTAGTAGACGATACTGTGAGGCTTGACGAAGAGAATGAGAACATAAAGTATTTTAGCCCTTGTCCAACTGTAATATCAATTAAAAAAACGTTTTTTTCATAAAATGGATGATCAAATACATTTTTTTGTACCTTTGAAAATTTTCGTCTGGAAACTTTTCATAAACAATTCAAAAGTTATAAGGAATTATAAAAATTCATTATTCTATTAGTGTGTTTGTTGTAGAACAATTTGAAATAATTTTAAAAAATATGAAGGATTAAATTTTCTTATCCCTCCCAACTCACAAAAAAATCACGCCTGGTGATGTTTCTATTTCTTTCTCTAACTCGTTCACTAAGTAGTTTTATTTAAATTTATAATCATGTTACTGCAAGAGCTATTTAAGCAGCTTGAAGTTGAATGTCAGAGACCATTCCTCCTCACCATTTGTTTTAAATTATATTTGAGTTCGTAGATATAGAAAAAAAGTAATAATTTCATTTCATTTACGAATTGTTGTAATGACTTACCTTTTAACATTTAGTTAACCTAGTTAGAATTTCAGTGGTTCAGGTTTTCATTTTTACAGGTGATGTGGTGACGGTAGCTGGCACTACAAGATGGATACTCACAACTCACCTTTAATCTTCACTACTCACTAATTTACTGCTCATACTATTTTCGGTGGTTGGGTTGCATAGTTTTAAAAATCTACTTCTCGCAGCAATTTGGTTAAGGGTTAATTGCATGATCTAGATAACAATCTCTAGTCTTTAGTTAGTTTTTTATCAAATGACTCACTCTGCTAATAAAAATAACAACATCTACAATAATCGCAAATATGAATGCGAAATCTGCCATAAAAGGTTCCTCGGTAAAAATGATCTACGGAAACATTCCCTCATTCACACCAACGAGAAGCCGTTCGGTTGCAATGAGTGTGGCCGGAAATTTCGACAAGTGATATCTTTAAGAAATCATATAGCTTGCAAACACTCACCAGGTCTACAGAGCAAGAACATATTCGTGTGCAATGTTTGTCACAAGGCATTCCCTATAAAAGAACGCTTAAAATTGCATATGAGAACTCACACCGGTGACAGACCGTATGAATGCGAATCCTGCAAGAAAACATTTGCTAGAGGTGGTCAGCTGATCCAGCATATGCGCACGCATACAGGTTCCAAACCTTTCGTGTGTCACGTATGCGATGCGTCTTTTACGTGTGGCGCCAATCTTAAATTGCACGTGAATCGACACTTAGAGAAGCGAGACTTCACTTGTGACATTTGCGGCAAATCTTTTTTTCGACGAGATGCGTTAAGGAAACATTTGAATTGCTACCACGGCAATCTTCGGGCGTTTCACTGTAAGGTTTGCAACAAAGAATTGAAAGGACATCTGCCGCAGCATATGAGAACCCACAAGCAGATCAAACCGTACGGTTGTGGTCACTGTGGTGCCAGGTTCACGCAGAAGTCTCAGCTGACGGTACATCAAAGGATTCACAGTGGCGAGAAACCGTACAGGTGTGAGGTTTGTTGGAAGGCCTTTGCGCATACTACTGCTCTAAAGTTGCACAAACGCAGACACACAGGCGAGAAACCGTTCCAGTGTGTTCTTTGTAATACTGCGTTCACTCAGTTGCCTCATTTAAAGAAGCACATGCTTTGTATTCACAAAAGCACGAAACCGTACGTTTGCAGGCACTGTAAGTCTTTCTACAAAACCAAAATTGAACTGGAAAGTCATTATCCCATGTGTAAGGAACTTAAAAACGAATCGGATGTTCAAACCAAAGTTGGAAATTGTGAAGTGGGAGTTCCCATGCCGGTAGAAAAAATGAGGTTCTTATTAGCTATTTTACTCAAAAGAATATCTAATCCAGGACGCTTAGACGAATTGGGATTTGATAAAAAGTTAATTGATGATGTTCTCATAGAATCTATAGAGAGTTCAGGGAGGAAACCATGCAAAGATTCCAGCATTTCTGCAGGTGAGAAATTGAAAAGGAACGTGGAAATATTGCTGGAATGGACGGTGCCTGACAAATACATGGAGAAATTTAAGAAAGAAGGTCGTTCTACCGAAGAACTTTTAGAAGCGCTAACATCTTAGATGTACCTCGCCCAAAGATTGTAATAAGGCTAATTGTTGAACTGTTCTCAAGTACAAAGGTTGTATATAATCCATAATGTAATAACTAGATCTCTATTTTATAAGGGCGCTTATTTCACTTAATATCACTGGTATTACACTTGTTATTAGTATTGCTGGCCAATACAATATAATATTAATATACCCGATATCTTAATGTCTGGTGTGATAGAAGTGACGTATGCAAGGTGTCTTACAATGAACAAAGAAATATAAATGTGAAAATGCATAATTAACTGTCAAACGCATCTTCGACTCCTTGAGGGATTTAATTTTAACTGAGTGACGCTCAAGTACCAGCAACACCTTCTTTGCCGAGAGGTATTGTTTTTTTTTATTTCTTATGTATAGCGTTTGTACCGATATTCGCATGAAAGCTTTTATTTTTGTATTATTGTCATAATTTATTGGCAGTAAGTAGATATGAAGTTTCCATTTGTAACTTAACTCCGGGACCGAATTAGCGACCACTTTATTTTTAAACTTAAACAATTACAACAAAAATTAAATTGAAATTAAGTTATACATTGTAATCATTTGTATCAACGGGACATAAACTTATTTTTTTTAAGATATTTGTGATTACAATTTTTACTGCGAATTTGTGTTAAAATAAAGAGCGGAAATAAAATAAAATAAAAAAAGATAATGTATGGAAATAATGGATTCAATGTGATGTTATTATCGTATATGTCCTAGTCCTTAATCCTTAATATAGTATTAAAACATTTCAACAAACTAAATTTTTTTTTATTTGCATATGCAAGTGTACGACTTTTTATCCGTACTTTTAGTATCCTTCAAATAATCAATGAGATTTAGTCATAGTGTTAGGTGACAGTTTCAAGAATATCAGTATGAATAATCAACTGTATAGCCACGTTGGCCGTATCCAATTTAATATTCTTATTTCGGGGGTATTCTCGTAACTCGTTTTATAATCGTATGTGGCGTCGAGACTAGTTCCGCCGCCTCACTACTTGAGCGTTGACTGCAAGGCAGCCTCTTTCTCAAGTCTTGATTCAGGCTCGTTTCTGAGATTGAGACTCTCCGACTGTCCCTAATTGTGACTTACAAGCTGATTATATCTCTGGACCTTGCGTCCATGCGATAGACTGACCCAGCTCTGCTTTTTCTAATTCCGGCCGCCCTCTGGTGGTATGGGAGCGCCCTGATTGGGCATTAATTCGAGCTCTTGCACACGTACTCAACACCAGTTAATAGTCTCGACGAGTTTCAAACCTAACGCTTCCCTCAGTTAAATTTCGTCCGTAGTGAACGAATTGTTATCGCACTCCTGGGGCTTTCTAAGGCTTCAAATGCTATGAGATTGATATTGAATAATAATAATAAAAAGAAGGGATGCCTAGGCGTCATATTTTGATCGGTTTGTGCAGGTAGGTTTTAAGTGTATCTGGTGGTAGATTTAGCGATTTCCTAGTGACATTTCTCACCACTGCATCGGTCTTGTTAAACATACCAACTTTAATAGCCCTGAAATGGTGGCAGGCAGCCGAAATATCCTTAGTTTGAAGAGTCGCTGTTGGAACTTAGGTGTGCTCTTGATAGGTAATTGAAGCTTCTCGGTATTTGATCTACTATCGATGGAAAAGATAACTCTGTTTTACTCAATAGGTTCTGGTGTAATGCCGAAAAGAATAAGAAGAAAAACTGCTATATTAATGAGGATTTCATGTAAACAGTATCCGATGTTGTTACTAGTGGATCTACTACTCGTGTCTGTTACCATATTAAGCAGAAAGGGGAATGACATCCAAGTATATAAACGACTGTGCATAATAATTCCGTATATATATATTACTTGGGCACTGAGTCGAAGGCGTTCGACGTAATTGCTCACGTCGTGGGGCTCTATATATCACATTTGAAGTTTTTGTTGACCTATCTTAATAGTAGATTTACTAAGTTAGTTTTAGATTTACTAAGTTAGTTTTGTCAGCCTAACAATTAAGTGACCTAAAGCACTCGAGTCAAAATTGATATAGAGTGGGAGATGTCTCCTCAGAGTTCGATGAAGTTACAGAAAGCTGACTGGTGAGCTGGCCATATTGGTCTTAGAAATCAGTGGACTACATGAGTTTGCTTTGAGGCCAGCAACTATCCCAGTAGATATCTGCTTAAAGACATTGGTTGTCTGACCATTATTTCATTCGTCGTAATGGGCACTTACCACCCGTGTTTGGAGCTGTATCAGAGGTAGACGTCACTGATATAAAATAGTTTTAACACAGTGTCCAGGATGCTAAGCAAATTTTCGCAGTGGAGCGCAGAGACACAGTTAGTGATTGTACTGTACCCCAGATATCAGACATATTATACTGGTTCACCAGCTAAAACTAGATTGATACGTGGATGGACGGGATTGTCCAGAAAATTGTTGAAAGATTTAGATGGGGTATTAATTATTATATGCAGCCAACTGTTAGGGTGAGGCATCCTTAAATGACCTGAGTTATCTGGAGCATTTTTTTTTATTTAACACAATTAAATTCGACACTGCTGGGAGCAAATTGAAAAGCGATAGGGCGGGCTACTCGAAGTTCGGCATAACTTTGTCGTTCAGCCGCTACTCTACTTGTGCTTAAGGCTTAAGTCACGAATCAGCTAACGTTGTCCCGAGAGGACCATGAAGAGGAGGAACTAGACACTTCTGTTGTCTCGACATAGAACTAGTTTTGTTCCCAATGTAAAAGACTAGATCCCACAGAAAAGGAGCGTATGGCATTACATTCTCAACTGAGATCCCTATAGATTTGAACAGCCGTGTTTGCCGAATTACTCACACCCATCATGTGATTGTAGGCTTCGTCTGAGAATGAAACATTTTTCCCAACTGTTATTAATCTTATGTTGATAATTTGGTAAATCGCCGTCTTTGTTCTACTTTATTGATAAGGGCGTTTTGAAGACTTTACGTCATGCAACATTCAGTTAAACGATTTCTAACAGTTTGGATCATTATAACATGGACAATTAATTACTCACTGTTTTTAAACAGATTTATAGTATTTTTTCTGTTGTAGAGAGGTGATAGAAAACCACAACTTGTGCTTGCTTCCTCCACTGAAAAATATCTTTGTTGATTACTTTTTGTACTTTAAATTAAACCAGCAAATTTCAAATCACGTATATATATATATATAACAAATATAAATTAGTTAAATGAGGAAAATGTTCTTAATAAATAACTCTATGCATAAAGTTAAAATCAGTTGTGATCAAAACCAATTATACTTAAAAAATGAGAAACAAATTACATATTTTGTTTGAAATGATAATGGAAGTCCCATTATGTCTAGTTTTGAGAGGATTACTGCGTTAAAAGGAATTAGTACGTCGAGCTCAAAATCTCGAACTTTTTTAACATCATTTAGTAACCAAAATTGAATGGTGCTTTAATTTTGTTCATGAGTTTATTTGTTACGATAAAATGTAATGATCTATGTTGCTGTCACTGTCATTTTAGTACTAGTAGTTTTCTCAAAATTATTACCATGACCGCTCAGTGAGTCAGTAACCTATTTACACCCAGGGTAAAAAAATGTGTTAAAAACATGTCTTCCCAAAATTTTTTAATTGGCATTACAATTTGGCTGCTTTACCGATATATTTTGCTGTTTTTTATTGAGGCATTTTTACTTCATACAACTGATGTACATTATATCAATTGCTACATAACTGAAAATCCTAGATGTCGATCATTACATATCGCGCCTACATGTTAATAACAATCATTTGCTTTATTTTTCAAAAACTGAATCATGTGTTCCATTTTAGATAGTGCTTTTATGGTTATTAAGAAGCAAATGTGGGTTCTGTTCTCAAATATTCCTCCGATAGCAAAATCATTTTAGATGATTCTATTTTATAGAATGAAGTAAAATTGTCAATAACATTTTTGATTATGCTCTAAATTTTGAACTACAGAAAGTACTTGTATCTCAATATCACCATCTAAACCACATATAGATTTTCACGTTGTTTTTTAGTCATCCCCGTATGGATAATCGCACCATCGAATAATCCTCAATTTCTTTGTTTAATCATCGAGAATGTCTGTTCGTGGAAAAGGTTGCAAAGTTAAAGGGAAGGCAAACTCACGACAGGATTACAGTTTCTGGTAGGACGTATCCAGAAAAGGAACTTATGCCAAGCGCGTCGTCGACGCCGGTGACCCATAATATCTAGTGGCTGGAATGAAATATTTGGCTGTTGATATTTAGAGTTGGTCTCTAAGGCTGTGTCCCACGTAAACGCGATATGCGCGGTGCGGGCGATACGATACGTCAATGTAACAGCGGGCGAAAACAAACCAACTGAACGATGTGACAACTTAAAATTGCTGGAATTTTCATGTATGGACAAGAAGAATTCTTTTTATGTTATTGATAGTTTGCGACTGTCCCTTAGACGTATCGCACCGCCCGAACCGCACATATCGCGTTTACGTGGGACTTATGCTGCACGAGATAACAAGACCCTACTGTTCCATGACTTTTGACATCAAATTGAAGAACAAACATACCATATTTTAATTTGATAAACATCTTGCAGGAATCTGGAATTGAAATCGAGTTGTTGTTTTCAGTGACAATTTAGATGGAATGCCTGTTTGGCGTATATCTCTCTGCCCTTTTGATGATCTGCTGTTGCTTTTGTTAGTATAACCCCATACTTTTGATGCATATGCCACCCTGGGCAAGATACGAGTAACTTTAGGTCCAGTTTGCTTCGTCTTCCTATTAAAGGGTAAAATCTAGTACTAGCTGCCCGAACTTTGTTACGAGCCTTTTGAATATGTCTCGTAGTCGGTTCTGTCGGTGATGACGCCCAGGTATTTGACTTCCTTCTTTCATGGAATTAGTCTGCCCTGGATGGTCAGGTGTCCTGTTGGAACGACAAGCAAAATTAGGGTTTTATCTCCTTTGATGATTATCTTCCACTGGAGGCACCAATTCCCTAAGTCGTCTGGAATCACATGTCAGCGTTGAGTCTAGGTCCTTTCGGCTACTTTGCGAATGGTTGGTAGTAGGCTAATAGGTCGATAGTTCTTTGGTTCTAGTTGGACTTTTTCAACATGATTATGTCCGTGTTTCAATTAACTTCGGTAGTGTCAAAGTTTTAGCATCGCATTCAGAATGTTGGCCAAGGGTTTTCTGGTAAACCGTTTTACTGTCCAATTGGATGTATAGTCATGACCAGGTGCCATTCGTTGCTTGAGTCTCTTTATCTGGTCTCATACCACTTCCAGGGGTGTGATCTTGATCGGTAAAGGTTTTTAATCCTCCTGGCGTGTCTGGCGACTCCTGAGTTCGAGGTCGTCGTCATGTTTATATTGGTTCAGTTTTGTATTCTCTATTTCTTTTCAAGACTGGGGTAGACTGTTCCTAGTGCGTCATATAGTAGAATTATTGGAGGCCGTTCCGTTTTTAGGATTTTCTGCAGATTCAATCAGCCTGTTTTCTGTGGGTTCAGTTGAGAAGTTCAGTCCATTCGTTGTAGAGGATGTTTAGACCTTTTTTTACTATCCGATTCAATGCATTGGATCTGCAATTATCGTCTTATTTATTTCTGCTTCGGGTGCTGGTTTCCATAGCTGCATAAATGCTATCTTCTAGGTATTGAATCGTCATTTTGACATCTTACCTACTTTCGGCGACAGGGATTGACCTGACTGTGCAATCTAGTTTGCGTCGAAAGTGGTTCCAGGTTCCAGTTCACCTTCTCATCGTTGCTCATCGTTATCTTTATTAGTACTGACCTGTTCATGAAATGGGTATTGTCTAGTGTTACATTTTCGTAACACTAATTTATCAAAGTGATTAACGCAACTTACGAATTTTCTAAATAATATGCATATATAGTTTATTAAGGGAATACCACTTCATAAAACTTTAATTCTTAACTTCTATAATTTGTAATCTAAATCCTTGTTCCTGAAGCTTTAAGTTCCTAATAGAAAATATTTTGTTGTAGCTTCAAAATATTGAATTATCGTTATAAGTGTATTTATTATATATCCCAATAATTAAAATTGTTGTGTAAAAATGACCAAGATTTTTTAGAAACCAAAGAGCGTAATTTTGAATTGTAAGACTTTGTTACAACAATCGATCCACACGATTAATATTTTTTCACTACCGACCCAAAACACAAGGATGTAGAAGTGCATAAAATGTGTTTCCTTAAAATTAACTGTCACTTTCTTCAAATAGTAACCGCACCTTTGAGAATAATAAGAATAGCAACAGTGATATTAAGTGAATTTTTTAACAGATTTAAAAATATATAGTTTGTGGGGTCACAAACAAAAATCTCAAGAAATATAAATTCCAGGAAACATTTTATCGAAATTTTTTTTCAGTTAATTAAACTTGAGGAATAATTTTTTGTAAACAATATATCTAATATAATAATAGCAGTCAGTACCTACGTAACGCTTCTAATTGTTGTTTACCATACAGCTATGACCGAATATTTCTTTTAACTGTGTCAAAGCTTTACATGCTTCTAGATTTGTGTTTTTACCAAAGATTGGCTAATTTAGAATCAATTTTAGTTTAATTTTGGAAATATTTATCTTTTGTTACTGTTTAAGGTGCAATATTTTTGCCATATTTTGAATGCAGAGTATTTACCATATGTTTTTTAGTGAAGTATTTTAATTTTTATGTTCCTGCTATTTTTGGTGCCATATTGTAAAAAACTGGAAAATATTAAAGCAAATACTTTTAAATAAAATTTATAAATTTATTGTTGTATTTTTATGTACCTACCCAAGTTGAAAGACTATAGAAAATTTATTGTTTGATTTCTGGTTTTAATTTCATAATATTCAACTGGTCATAGTCATGATAAAACTGTTACAAAAATAATGGAAGATCTCAGAGAAAATTTAATGGACTTAATTTTGTATGTACCTACATACTTAGTTCATACATCCCAGAATGAGGATATGTCTGCCTGTTTTCGATACTGATAAGATAGCGGCCCCGGGAATCCCGAGATATTTGGAAATATTTCCAGTTTTAATTTGTTGGGGGAATTATTTTATAAATTTTGGGACTCTATGAACATATGTTAGTTAGCAACCGATTATCTAAATTGTTTAAATTCCCTACTGAATAATGTTTGAGTTAGTTAGGCTTAATTTGTTGAGATCTGGTGCGCTCTGGCGTCATTTAGGTTTTTAATTCATAATTATAAAAATACTTACAAAATAACATACCTACATTTGAAAAACTTTGTGTAGACATTAATTCAGACGTAATTTTGTCAAACTCGAAGAGTTTTCTCTCCTCAAAATTTTTTCCTGCAACAGATAAGTAATTGAAAATTGTATATGGAGAACAAAATGTAGTAAGGCAATTTCGTAATATTGCCCGGATTACTGGTTTTCTGTACAGAAATTCTGCCTCACAGTTTGAGAGAAAGAGATGTCTACAAAATGATCAACCAGTATTCCTGCATTTTAGTATCTAATTGTATATTGTGTTATACTTATCTGTGTTTGGAGACGTTTCAACCACAGATCATACAAAGTTTCAACTCCGAGTCTGGAGCCGTTGTCAATCGTTTAGTATTTTATTTCTAGTTTTATTTATATTGATTTTGTTGTTTGTCAAAAATTTGACAGTGAGAATTTTCTTTTGACAATCACTTGATACTGAGGCTACCATTTTTCTGCTCTGTTAGCAATAATCCAAATGAAGGTCGATTGAAGTGGCCCCGATTTCCGCGTTGTTTATCATCATCATGGCTTCTTTAAGTTTTCTCTTTTTTAAATTTTCCTCTTTCAACAAAATCTTTGTTTTATACCAGGCTATACTATGGCTGCCGATGCTGGTTAGTACATGATTGGTCAGAAGACATGTGGACAAATCAATTTTGGTCAATCATGTACTAACCAGCACCGGCAGCCATAGGATAGACTGGGATAAAATAAAGATTTTGTTGAAAGAGGAAAATTTAAAAAAGAAAACATAAAGAAACCAGCTGTATAATGATAAACAACGCGGAAATCGGGGCACCTTCGATTGGTCTTCATTTGGACTGGAGAAATCTATTGCTAACAGAGCAGAAAAACGGTACCCTCAGTATCAAGTGATCGCCAAAAGAAAATTGTCACCCTCAAAATTTTGCCTAACAACAAATTCGTGGAAGGGACATTATTCCGATAAATTCTAGGAATCCGAAATGTTTGTCTCTCAACAGGCGGACCGTTACTGGGAATTCCCTTAAAGCTTCCAGAAAGAGTTTCCCGATGGTTCGTGGACGTACCAGACAATTCCAAGATAAATATATAAATAAGAAACAGCTGGCGGAGGAGGCATTCAGTTTTCGTCGGTCGTATTGCATAGTTAAGATAAAATGTAAATAGTAGTTTCTGTGAATATAAATTGTGTAAAAGTAGTGGAAATAAATTAGAGTGAGTTGGACTGTGTTTTTAAATACATCCAAGAACTGAACTGAACCCGAGTGTGAAAATAAAAACATTACATTATATACAGAAATTCTGGTTGATTATTTTGTAGACATATCTTTCTCACAGAATAACTAAGGAAGAATCTCTGTACAGACAACCAGTAATCCGAGCAATTTTACGAAATTGCCTTACTACACTTTATTTCTATATACAATTTTCAAATACTTATCTGTTGCAGGAAAACATTTTGAGGAGAAAAAACCCAATGAATAGGCAAAATAATTAAAGTCCTCCTCAACAATCTTTTCGAAATTAATTAAACTTAAAAAGAGACAAATTGTGGAAATTTTCCACGAATTACTGGACATCCGGAGATGTCGAGCCACACAGTGAGTCAGGGAATATCCTATGGGCACCATAAACAGGTCTCGGGGTTCCTCTATGGTGACGTCGTGCTGCACTTTCTGCCCAGCCGAGTTCAGTACCACTATCTGTTCGAAGGTCATCTCTTCACCGTGTACCTGTTGCCTGTTGAAATGTACCACCTTTGGTTTTCCTCGAGGTGGCTTCCTTATTCTGTAGACAACAACGTTGATCCTCTTTACAATTTGGTAAGGCCTCTCCCAAGATGTTTGTAGCTCGGGTGAATATCCACGACAAAGTTGCGGGTTATACAACCAAACATCATTCATTCATTCATCAACTTGGAATTCTCCGCCTTTGGCTTTGATCTCATATGCTTCCTTAATTCGAGCACTGGCATTTTCGATATTGAACCGGATTCGTTGGTGGATGTCGTTCATTCTTTGAAGTAACTGGCTGACATAGTCATAGTCTTCACCTACGGTCTCTTCTCTTGGGGGACATTTAAACTTCAAATCGCATGGTAGTCGTAATTGTCGTCCCATAATAACACTGGCCGGGGATGACCCGTGGACTCGCGCACAGACGAAAGATATACCATTATGAACAAGTGAAGATGCTGGCCAGTCTTTTTGGCGGTTAACAGTCCGTGTTTTATTGATTTGCAAGAGTTTGCAGACGTCTTGGAAAAGAGTAGACTCGAAATTTCTACCTTGGTCTGAATGCGACTCCAAGGGAACTCCAAACGGCTGATCCATTCCTTGACAAGGACATCAGCAACGGTCAAGGCTTCTTGATTCGGCAAGGCATAAGCTTCTGCCTATTTACTGTGTTTTGGAGAAATCGACCAATATGGTTGGTATACTGTACGATTTCCTTGCAGGTATGTGTTCAATCCTAACTTTCATTCTTTTTCTTAGATTTGGAAATTCCCCAATGGGGATGTACCCACTATTAAACAAAAAAAGATTATTCAAATCGGTCCACAATTGGAGAATCAATCAGGGAACATACATACAAAAAATATAGGCCGAATTGAAGACCTCTTCCTTTTTGTAAGTCGGTTAAAAATAAAAATATAAACAATGGAGATAGATGGTTGTCTTCTAAATGTTGTTTGTGGCATATTGATTACTTTTATGTTTTTTTTTGGGCAATAACACCACAATCGAAATATAACACGTATATTGAAAGAAAACCAAACGTTTCAAAGTCTATTCTGACTTCGTTGTCAATGGCTTTGTATTTATTGATAATAATTTTCGTTTTGCAATTTACATCAATAAATATAAAGCCATTGACAACGAAGTCAGAATAGACTTTGAAACGTTTGGTTTTCTTTCAATATACGTCGTTTTATTTCAATTGTGGTGTTATTGCCCAAAAAAAAATAAAGTAATGAAAATAGATTCCGCAAATTTGGACTTTATTAGAAATTTCCTCCTCTGAAAGAATCTGTTTTTTTTAATTTCTTATTCTTATTATTTATTGTTATTAGCAAAAAATTAAATACCTTTTTTCATCTTTATTTATTTATAACCTATATTTTTTATGAGCTGAAAAATGGTTTGAAATACATTTTCTAGGCGTCTTTCAGAATCCAATTATTACCAATTTTTAGGACCTGTATCTCTATTTTTCACCTTTTTCAACTTGGTTTTCTTGGCTATTTTATCGGTTTACCAAAAGAAATCTTTTATGCGGTTTGTCTTAGAATTTCAGAAGGTATTTTAATGGGAAGATTTTTGACTTTTTTATTAACTGAGTATTTTATTTTTGCCAGTAAAAGAATAAAGTAAGTGCAAGATGGTTATAATCAAACCTTTTTTATTATATTTGAATTATTTAAATTACATACCTTAAAATATGTTGGGTACATACTATAGTTTGAAGCTTAAAAATCCTGTTTTTTTTTCGAATCGATATAGTAATAAATAAATGTTTAATAATACAACCCCCATTTATTGAACTAGTGCTGTACCGGTTCAATAAATAATATAAGCAGGATATCAGCTATTGTACCATATGCCCGAAAGCCTCTTATCTCTCGATAATTAGAAGAGGCTATCGCTACTAATCCGGATAATTAAACTAATAATAAATACGCATTTCTCACGGACCATATGTGCTATGGCATATGGCGTGAGATAAATAAACATACATATAAACCGACGAATTCTTTATCTAATTGACACAGTGACGGAACTGTTGACAGGTACACGTACTTATCCCGAATGTAATATTTGTAACATATGCGTAATTGATTGATCGAATTTCAATGCAATTCTGTTTTATACAATCCCAAGTTCTTGTCTCAAGTTCAAATTATTTTGAAGTAACCTTATCCATTGACTTCTGTTCTTTGATTGTTGAGACCAGGTTATGGCGATTATTTTCTTGATATAATAACTCTATCTGATTATAGTCTAGTGTTTTTACAGCCCTATTTTTTCGATTTTTACTTACAGATTGTACTAGTTTTTCGTTATAGTGTTTAATGTCCTCTGCATTTACTTCGTCTTTTTACACCCCTATTTTTAGGGTTCCGTATATACAATATACGGATACCCTTATAATATCACTCCGGATTTCTGCCTCTGTCACATCACAACAATTTTCTCCTAAACTACTGATTAGAAACCATTAATATTAATTTTGGGGGGCAAATTATAGAATTAAATAAAAATTTAAAAATAACAAAAATTTCAAACGCATCATGTAATATATCAAATGAAAGGTCTCATTCTGAGGAACACAAATATATTTTTTTCATATTTAAAAAAATATTAACGAAAATATACCAAAATTTACCCATCCCCCCCCCTTATCTCCTAAACTATAAAACGTAAGGTTTTGAAAAAAATTAGAAGTATAGGTTCTATCTGAAGTTTACTGGAAAAATAAGGAGAAACCTCTACTTTTAATTTTGGGGGGCAAATTGCAGAATTAAATGGAAAATATAAAATTAAAATTGTTTCTAACCCATCATGTTATATATCAAATGAAAGGGCTCATTATGAAGAAAACAAGTGTATTTTTTTCATATTTTTAAAATAAATTAATTAAAAGATATTAACAGAAATATTAAAAATTTACCCATTCCCCCCCCCCTTATCCCCGAAACCATAAGCTGGAAAGTTTTGAAAAAAAATGGAGGTATAGCCCCTCACCTGAACTTTACTGGAAAAATAAGGAGAAACCACTAATATTTAGTTTGGGGGGCAAATTATAAAATTAAATGGAAAATATAAAATTAAAATTGTTTCTAACCCATCATGTTATATATCAAATAAAAGGGCTCATTACGACGAAAACAAATATTTTTTTTTCATATTTTTAAAATTAATTAATTAAAAGATAGATAGATTAGAAAATTAAATACATATGTATTCTGACAAAAAAAGTCTATGTGTGAAAAATCAAAGTATATATTTTTTATAAATTTAAAACGCTTCCTTTAAAAGATATAAGGGTAAATATAAGAAAATGCACTCATTCCCTGCTTGCCTGAAACTGGATAATTAGAATCTTGAAGGTGGTACTGAACCCTAAGTATTCGAGTCAACTTGCACTTGATCAAATTATTTTTTCAATTACAGATTGTACTAGTTTCTCGTTACAGTGTTTAATGTTCTCTGCAATCTTTTTTCTTATGGTATTATAAGTTCGGTATATTCTGCTCGTTGGATGTTAGTCGTCCTTTACCATTCTCTTCGTTTCAATGTCTCCGAGCTTAGTTTGTTGTGTTGATTTCGATTTCATTGTTGTGTTTAGGTTGATCAAACTGAAATTAGAAATCATGCCGTACTGTGTCTGAAAACTGCGAAATAAAACCAACGTGAGTTATATAACTATAGTAAATGACTTAAATCGTTTGTAAACTCAAAAGTGTTATCACATGATTACTTTTATTGTCTACGATCGCATACAATTACTTTTATTGTCTCTATTAGTGACCGGAATTTATTTTTATATATTTTTTAAAATAACACCGCCCTGTATATTTAAGAATCCGAATGTGTCAAGGCCGGGCTATAAATATATAGTTCTAATTCTCAAATGTGTTAATTTTCCCTAAACACCATAGAAATAGAATAGCCTACAAATAATTTACAGAAAACATTTAGTCATGAGTCTTGTCGATATTAGAACCAATAGCGAGGTGTTAAAAAAACATGAATCTTATCAGTTTCACATTAAAGACAATTGTTGCTCTGCCAAGTCTGTCCTGAATTTATTGAATTTCTTATGTTGTTTGTCAGGCCAAAATCATTTGGATTATGGAGTGACCCATGTTGAGCTTTCCAGGTCCTCTTTCTACTGAAGTTTTTCTCGAATTTGTTTGATAATATGTACATGTACTGATGGTGTGCGAACTGTGCTAATAGTTTCCCTTTCGGTTGCGTTCACCAAATCCAAAGTGAACCAGTGGCACCTCTTGATCTCGCTGTCTCCCGTTGGCATTATGTATTTGAAATGCCTGTGGCCTGTTTCATAATCAACTTGTAGTTTATTCGAGGTGTGCACGACATACAAATACAATAAGAGATGAGTGAATCGCACATCAGTATATTCACTACTTCTCCCTGCCGGTTTACAGTGGAAATTTCGGTCCTTATTATATCCGCGATATACATTCAGGAGAATAGATTTTTGCTAAACGTTTGTTTGTTCAGAGAATTAGTTTTTATTACGTTGCTTAATTTCGACAGAATTCCTCTATTAGTAATGTCAAATTAAATGTTGTAACAATGCATACACTGTGCCTCAAAATTGACGCAAACATGTGGGGTGTTGTAGGGAGATATGAGATCAATAAATCACCATTATTTTAAAGATACAAAATATGGTATTGATATTTGCTTAAAATAAGGTTTTATGAAAAAATGCAAAAAATTAGATAAGTAATGTAAATTAGATTTTTTTACCCAGAATCTATGCACAATAATTACCCAAGAATTTTGGAGCTTAACGTTAATTTTGTGGAGTTTATTTTTTTTGGTGCAGGGCTGAGCCCCGAAAGATAAATGTTTAACTACAACTTTTTTTCCAGTTACACCTATTATTGCTTACATTTTTGGTAAAAAATAAAATTGACTTTTATTATTTTTTTGTATTCTAATAAATAATAAACATTTGGTCGAGTACTAGTTGGACTCACTTACTAAGGGTTACGCACCATCTTGAGGTTTGTTATAATCAAGGTAAATGTTTGAGAATGAGTCGATTTTCTCATATTTTCTTTAATATCTCTTAAATAATTGGTTTAAATTTATAAAAAATACACTTTTATTTCCCACAATGAACCTTTTTATTTGATCTGCTGTATGATGCCCTTGATTTTTATAAAAATATTTATTTAATTCTCTAATTTGGCCCCTAAAATTAAGATTAGAATTTTCTCTTTATTTTACCAAGAAACTTTAAAAACATGTACTTTAAGAAAGCATTTGGATCAAAAATGTAACTTATAAAAAACAAAAAAAAATGTTGTGTTTGTGGTTTCTGTAGAACCAATACAAAACTTGTTTAAATTTTGTTTTTATTTCTCAAAACAAAAATTGAAAGGTTTATCGTGAAATAAATGAAAAACAATGCAGTTTTGTTTTTTTATAAAAGTCTCTAGCATGAAAATGAATGACATAAATAAGGTTTTTTTTGTTTTTTTTTGACAAAAAAATGTACAAATTACTCCCTAAATACCACCCCAGTTGAAATTAATTACTACCACTAGCCTAGAAGAAGTTAACCCAATGGGCCAAAATGTGTCAAAAAAATTAGAAATAGTTTTCGGGTAACCTAAAAATCATTGTCTGAATATATTTTTTTTATTTTACATTTTATCATGAGAATTCGGCACCCACGCCTGATTTTATAATTTAGCAGTAGTGGGCATTCTTATCAAAAAGTAAATTTCAATATTTCAATTATTCATGACTTCTTACCGAGCGAAATTTATTATTGAATTCATATATTAAACTTTAAACCATTTTAATACTGGTGGATCGTCTATTAATTGTATACAACAAATAAATTATATATAGTGAGAGTGAAGAAATAAAATATATAAATCACACAGCCTTAGAAAACGAGATATGCACAGGAGATCGACCAACAACTTGTATGACAATTGGCGCCAAGATTCATATTAATTTACTTTAATCATATACAAGTAATTTTTAAGGGCAATACTTCTTACGTTGCTATAAACTCTCCAAATCCCGTGCGTAAGATAGTGATACAACCAACGAGACCAAGCCATAATGATATAAGATCTTATGACTAACATTGTATTATAATTAGTTTTATGGTACAACCTGCAAGTTCTTGTTGAGTAATTCATACTTTAGGTATCTCATGTGTTGCATGGATAGTATCTTTTAGTCCTCCTTGGGCAGCTATGAATAATTTTTATAATCTCGGTTAGAGTATGTACTAGGTGGCGCAAAATTCATTACCCCTATAAGGTGCAATTTTATTTGTAAATGGTGCAAATATTAGTACTGCTTTGACATTTGAGGAGGAAACTCCTCAAAAATACAAAATACCCCAGTTTATAGAGCAAAATTGAACTCATTCGGACATAAAATTCAACAGCAATCCGCTTATTGCTTCACCTCAGATAAGGCAAGGCGCAAATTGAGACGCGTATAGCCGTATGAGGTGACATCACACGAATGGCACGACCCGTACGTGTCACACACGTCGCGTGGTGATCCGCATATTGAGACGCAGTTCGTAGCCAATGGCGTCAGAAATTGTATGATTTAAGAACGAATAAATTTGATATTTCACTTTTGTCATTATATAATTATTATCTTTTGTATCATAGTATCCTATTTGACATCTTACCGCGTCCATTAACGACTCATCTTACCATTTTTCAAAAAACTTGAGAATTTGTATACACACGCGACACGAGAAACTGTGTCTCAACTACAGCGCGACGCGACAGCCAGTAGACGCTAGTCGTGCCTTGCAGCACTTTGTTGCAAATTTGTGCTGTTCCATTCAATAGGCCTTTTCATCAGGTGATTGCGCAAGCGCTGCAGCCATTTTGAAATAGCCGTAATTTAAAAGTTTCGTACTGTTTTAGTTAACAATGGCTGGGAATGCAATAATATCTCTGCCAAATAATAAATTACTTGAAGAATTAATTGATGGTGCTTCACTTATTTATAACTCTGTGGAAGCACATAGCTGTGAGCAATTAAAAAGATGGTTAAAATGTCACGGACGTTCACAGCAAGGAAAAAAAAGTGTGCTGGTTGAGAGGTTAGGTATCAATACTTGTATTTACTCTTGTAAAAAATCAGAAAAAATAAATAAAAATCATGATTTCATTCGAATTTGCATGTAAAAGCACCTTAATTAATATAAAAATTAACAAATATAACTAATGTCATAATAAAATATTTATAAAATCAACATGACATTTAAAAAGGAGTTGAAAATTCTAAGACTAAAATAATGTTCATATATGCAAGCTAAATTCAATAATTGTCATTAGTTATATCTTATAATTAATTAAATCGAAGATGTATTCAATAAAAAATAAGTATGTTGAATATAAAATATTAAATATTATTTTCAGGGTAAAAATTGGTATAAGAAATAATATACCTGTCGATCCAAATGTTGATAAAGGATCAGGATTTTGTTCACTTGGACCACTTTCTCCAGAAAAATGCAATGAACAAATATAAGTGTCCTTAGTAACATCATCAATAGATTTAAATCCTCTGTCACTTCGGCCACATTTTTTCACCCACGAATCACATTTAGAACATTTTTGACATGTTTTAATATGTATTTTTTTGGATGACTTAATTACTTTCTTGCGATATTCCAGGCAAGGCTTTGGAAAGTTTATAAAATAATAGGTATTTGTTTTAAAAGATTTATACCGTGTATCACTTTTGCATACTCCATAACAACACCGCTTTGTTGTACCTTTTCGTACAGACAACATAATTATAGTTTACAGCAAAATTGCTGTATTGAATCCTGACACTTACTACTTTACTTTTATTACTTTTTTAAATCATAAACACATTTATAATAGTATTTATTAATTTTAAGTTTTAGTACGTGGGCACTTTAACACGTTTGTTTACAAATAACAGTACGAAAAAAATGGCTGATGCGAACGCATGCGCACTGAAAATGAAAAGGCCTATACGGTAGGTTAAAAAAGTTCGCGCTGTGCTGTGTCATGTCACACGCGCTATACGCGTCTCAATTTGCGCCTAGCCTAACAGTTTATAGCTTATAAAGAATAATTGCCAAGATTTTAACAGCGAACTCTTACAAGTAAACTTTTTAAATAATAAAAACCCGCCAAAAAATACGAATTTCTTTTGTTTTTTTTTTTGCTTATACCTACATTGAAACGCAATTTCTAGAAAAGAAAATCAGAAATCCTTCTTAATGAGCATTTATACATCCTGATTGGATCATTTTTTACCGAGTAAACTCAGAAAAAGTGGTCAAAAGTGGATTTTTTTTTAATTTATAACTTTCTGGTAATTATCACTAGAATATTAATCATCGTCAAGACGATAGTTTATGATGTTAAGTTTATATAGGCTCACGATGGACACTATTGAGTAAGTAGTTCTTGAAGATTTGGAAATCATTTCGAGAGATATTTTGCATACCTCACTGTATTAACGCGACTGTCCGATCGGGATGTACTAAAGATATTTTGACAGTTCTATTTTGGATTTTCACTATAATGCCGGGAAAATGGGTTTAAAATAATAGTAAATATTGCACTAAATGTACCAATATGCGACAGCCAACCAGCGGTGCACTGACAATAGCTGCCAAGTTACATGGGTGGATCTAGAATTTTCTTGAGGTGGGGGCACGAGATGAAAATTATAGTAAATTGTATTATTATATTTTTTCTCTGCAATTTATAAGGTTTTTTATTTACATAACTATTCCCTGTCCATATTGGTCTATTTTTCCATTGGTTTATTAAGTTCATGATTACATTTTTACAGTTTACTGTTATTAATTGGATTGCTTTTGTCCACTGACTTGATTCGCCACTGTCAAGCCATCGTAGGAGTAGTGAGAGTCGGTAGTTTAAGCCAAAATTCACAAGCACTATTAATAAATTTTACGGCATTATAACAAAAATCCAAGATATACGAAGTGAAGTGCATTTCATGAGCTTTCAAAATATATTTTCCATATCGCTATTGATCTATTGTGGTTAATACGGTACGTTACCATGTTGTGAAGTTTTTTTAAAAACTCACTTCATATCGGTTTTCCAGCTTTTCTTTATGAAAAATGCTGCGATCAAAATTTATAAATATTCATTTTGAAAATTTTCTCATTATTTACAATTTTTCTATTGACGGCATTATGGACAGATCATTATTGTTTACCAAATAAGGAAAAAACGAAAATACCCCATATTTTTGGGGGTTTTTAGGACTCAATAATTTACTACTTCGAATTTGCTGTTAAAGTCATGTCAGTTATGACTTATAAACTATTATTTACGTAGTGGCGTATGCTGTTTACTGTTGAATTTTGTAACTTACAAATTTCTATTGGTGTAAAAATGATTGTTGAGTTTTTTTTTGCGGAATAATTCTTCGGTATTGTTGGTGCAGATTTGCCGGTCATCCAACACCACCTACACTCCGCCGTTTAGCCTCTCGCCTAGTAGTGAATCACGTATACGAAGATCGCAAAACAGACCGCAATTTCATTCTGTCAAGTATAGTGTTTTCTGCATGTAGATATTCATTATTTAATTTAAGAATTTGAGTACACGGACCTCAGATAGTAATCATGGATTGAATCATATAAAACTTGACGAATTCCCACTGCGATCGATTAATTTTTCTTCCATTTTTTTAAACGCTTTGAACACTCACGGTGACAAACTGCGGCATAAACACTGCGTTGCGCAGGTCAGCCTGAGCATTATCTGGACGTCATGCTGCATTGCTAGAAATCTCAGTCGCATATATTTACATGGACTAGCTGTTGCCCAGTGGTCGAAATTCGACCAATTGTGTCAATATCTCTGGCAGGTTAAGTAACCTGAACATTTTATCGTGACATTCTATCCTGGGACTTTAGGGAAAACAGCAATTACACGGAACGGCTCCAGATTCGGAAACTTGGTGTGATAGTTTCCTCGAAAATCCTAGATGTCGGTCTTACATCTCGCTTCTACAAATAAGTAACGAAATTCAAGTTTTTTTCAGATATAATTCATAGGACTTTATTTGTGTTCAAATTCGTAATTCTTAATTTAATATGACAACAATTCAACCGCTAATGGACTACCCTACATATTTATTTTTTTTAACCTCCCTGTATACTATAATTGCACTCAATTCTCTAACATTTATTAAAATCCTCATTATAATAATTCCATCTCATTATATATTTCCACCACCCTGTATATGCAACTGCTCATGGACCACGCATAATATTTTTTAACATTTTTGAACCACCCGGTAAACCATTCTGTATATGCCACTGCCTATGAGCCACCGTATTTACTCTTTTTGTTTATGAAATTTTTAACTATCTTCTGTAACACTAATTCACTCCGACCTATATTTCAATCATCATATATATGGAATTCTTCGTGGGCTACTCTATAAATCATTTCCTTTTCTAACATCCTTTATCATCATCCTGTATATCTATAATTCCTCTCACCCTATATTTCATCTTCTCTATATATACAACTGCTTATGGGTTACGAAATGTTGAATTTCCATTTCCGCCACCCTGTATATGCATCGCTGTATAATATTTTTTGCACCACCCTGTATAACAGTAATTCTGCTGCCTTCTATTCCAAGAACCCTGTAAATTCAACCGCTAATGGGCTTCCCTATATAATTATTTTATTAGTTAAAATTGCACTCTACTCTATATTTTAAACACCCTATATGTGCAACTGCTTATGTGCCACCCACGAAAAAAATGGTTTCTAACATATCTGGAATCGCCCTGTATAATTATAATATACGACGATTACTTTACCACTAAACAATAACAACGCTTGCATGCCACTTCCAGAAGTACATGCTCTAAGTATATAACAGCATTGGTTCTTCTATATATAATTACCCAATGTTTTGAGTTTTGCGGCGGCGGCACATTCAGTTGTTTGGCGTTGACATTATGGACGTAAAAATGAATTTTTATTATATTTTATTTAATAAATGAACCAATATTATAAATTAAAATTAGCATTCTACACTGAAGGTCGTCAATAGCTACTAAACAAAACAAAAATGAAGAAAATCGGTTGAGAAACAGAGGAGAAAATGGTACCTAATCGTTTTGTCTTTACCTATTTATATATAGATTACAAATTCTCGCCGTGACTCACGTCACGTCATGAAGCTGCGTCTCATTTTGCGACTGGCCGTAGAGTACACGGATCATACCAATAGAGTAGAGTATGGGACAACACGAGATGCTGCCAACTCGGAATAGCAGTTGTACTGAGAACTGAGAATGTCGCGGCTGAGGCATAAGATGTCGCAGCGGACCCCAAAGTATCGACCAAACAACGTTCTACGCAATTGTGCATCAATCGGCGGTTTTTGTAGAGAATTTTGGAGAAAGACTTGAAGATGTTTTCTACAAAATGCAAATAGTCATTGACCGGCAAACACATTTAACATGGACTTACGTCATCCTGAATCTCGATCACTAGGAAGACTTTTCATGTTTGTGTGAATATGTGAGTAATCAGAATTATCGGTTGTCCGCTTGTAGCCCACGAAAAGCCATTATACTCGCTTAAGGTTGGCCTGGTGTTTACAAGGAGGTCGCATCGGGATTTATTTTTTCGAAAACGCTGCGAGTAAAACGACTACTCTGGAATATGGACGACCTGCACTACAGGGCCATACTCAACGACTTTCTCTTTCGTAGATTGGATGAATTGGGACTGGAATATGTGATTCCAATAGGATGCAAAAGCCACTACCGAACATCTGAGGGCTGCATTTTCTGGTTGTAAATTACTAAATCTGTCAATGCGAACCTTTTAATTAAAAACGGGATCTGATTTAGACCCTGAAGCGTTTTTGTACCATATGAAATATACAGATTTTCCAGCAATGACGATGTTATTCCCAAAAAATCACAAAAATATAATTTTTTTATTGTCTAAGTACTTCTTGGGAAATAACACCACATTAAAGAAAAATTGCTGTATATTCCAAACGTTTCGGGGTCTAGGTCAGACCCCGTTGTCAATGGTTAAGAAACTATGGATAAAAAAAGCACAATTCTAAGATGTAAATTAAAATATTTGACAATGTGTATTTCTTGTTCTAATCGTTCTTTTACTATGGGAAGTGTTTTGATGACAGGAACATTATTGTATAGATTCACAATGTCAAAACTTGCTAGTGTGAAAGTATTTTTATACTGTACATGTGATAATTTTTCTAAGAAATGTGCGCTGTTTTTAAGATGAGAATTAGACTTACCAGTAAGTGGTGAAATAATTGTTAAAAGGAATTTTGAGAGCTCACTGCATGGAGAATTTATGGAGGTGACGATTGGTCTTAATGGAATGTTTATGAATTTTAGGTAACCCGTATAAATGGGGCGGTTTAGAATAGTGTGGAGTAAGATGTTTACGTTGTTGTTCTGTAAATTCATGTTTGTGATTGTAAAGTAAGCGGTATATTTTGTTTTCTATAGAAGTTGTTGGATCTTTGTTTAATTTTGTATATTGTCCTTGGTTTATTATGTTTTGAATTTTGGATTCGTAGTCAATTTTATTTAAAATAACCGTAGCATTGTCTTTATCTGCAGGTAAAATCTTAATAGTGCTGTCATTTTTTAAAACTTTAATTGAATGTAATTCATTTTTCGAAAGGTTATTTTTTATATGCATAGGTTTTTCTAGTTCAATTTTTGCTCTTGAGCTTCACTATTGTTTATTTGTTTGCAGTTTGTTCTATAGCACTGATTATATCAAATGTTAGAATAGTTTTCGGGCAAATTGCAAAATTAAGGCCCTTTTGTAGAATTGAGGTTTCAGAAGCGTTTAACTGTTTGTCTGAAAAATTAATGATAGTTTTTGACAGATCAAAATGTTGGTTTTTCACATAATATTTCGGCATATTTTTATCTGAAAGAAGTTGATTAAATTTACGTAAATGTGTTTGGTTATTAAATATTTTAATTTACATCTTAGAATTGTGCCTTTTTTATCCATAGTTTCTTAACCATTGACAACGGGGTCTAACCTAGACCCCGAAAAGTTTGGAATATACAGCAATTTTTCTTTAATGTGGTGTTATTTCCCAAGAAGTACTTAGACATTAAAAAATATGCCACAAATATCGTTCAGAAAATAATTTTTTATGTTTGATATCACTATAGCAAAACGAGGCATTTAATGATATAGTCATTTCTGCAGTTGATTATGTAAGAAATGGAAGTCAGTCATTCTATTATCTGATGTGTCTGGAATTGGTACCTACAAACCGGAGGGTATAAAAGACGCTTCGGACAAGGTGGTAAGACTGAAAAAATCCAAATTCAGACAGGTTTTTAGTCCTATCTTCCACAGCTGAAGATTTTCAAATATCAGGCTTACAATAACATAATATGGAGATATCCGATTAGACAGCAATAGATCCAGAGAAGCCAGTTTGAGACCAAGACTACCTTTGATCAAAGCTGTTTAACTCCGTACCACATGGAGTCTCGTTTAAATTTTGTCGAGTGACAATTGATAATTTTAAGAATGGAGATCACTACTCGTTATAGATGAATCGCTATGTCGTTTAAGTATTTGTGATGGTATAGTACTTGTGCCGACGACCACAACCATACAAGAGACGGAAAATATGGTTGTGGTTCTTTGGCAACGCAAAATTCTTTAAAAAGTTCATATATGGCGTGTCCGCGGATGGAGTGAACAAGAGGAAAAAAATCTTTATTTTTCATTTTACGACAAAAAGTCATTCTTTATGAAAAGTTCCGCTTGTCGAAAAATTCAATTTACAATATAAAAATTGTTAATCAGATGTACAGGGTGTTAATAAATTAGGAAAAATAGATAATGCCTCAAAAGAGACGTATTATTATTTATTATTTTCATTAAAAATGTTATAAAACAAATTTGTTTATAAACTAACATGAAGTTTAAATACACATTTTGCAATGAAAATTCGAGAATTTTAAATAATTCTATGTAGCCAACCCCACACGCTTTTCCACCTAATAATTTACCGCTCAGATAGTTATCACCTATACATAAACATCTTATGCCAGAATTCGTATTTCAAAAAAAAAAAAAAACAAAAATGTTGATTAGAGAAAAGGGTATATTTAATACAGTGTTATAGTACTGAAAATGTGACATATCAATATGCTATAATTCTCATAGTTTCTCATACGCTTGTGTCGAAGGGAGAATTGCGAAAATTATTTAAAAAATTCAATGAAACTGGATCGCTGAGAAATGTGAAGAAATCTAAGGGAACATACAACGAAAATGACAAAGTACATTATTAGCAACAGGATTAGTTTTAGATAACCCGAAATTATCTTTAAGGAAACATGTATACCCGTTAGAATTTGATTTAATTGACTGTAATATTAGAACACAAATCAATGAGATTATTCACCGAAAATTTCTAACCCAAAAGAAAAAAAACTACAATTATTATTAGCTAAAAAACCTATCAAACAACAATTCACAACCATTCATCCAAATCCTCAATTTTTTTTAACAGATTTGTTAATTTAAGCTTCATTTCATTTGATATATTTATTAATGACATTGTTGATATTTTAAAGTGTAAATCATTACTATATGCAGATGATCTAAAAATATATAATTCAATTTATGATGAAGAGGCATGTAAAGTATTACAAGAAGATATTAATAGTCTTTCACATTGGTGTATAGAAAATAGGCTACCGTTGAATATTTCCAAGTGTAATCACATGACCTTCACGAGGAAATCAATTTCAATTGAATATCGGTATAACATTAATGGGAACCTCATTAACAGGTGTGGTACATATAAGGATTTAGGAATCACTTTTGATTCAAAACTAAATTTTGCTCAGCATCAAGGAGGCGTATCGAAATTTGGGGTTTGTAATACGGAATGGGCATCACTTCTCCAGAACTAGCACCGTAACTACTCTGTTCAATGCTTTTGTACGTTCTAAACTCGAGTATGCCTCCATTATCTGGAATCCTGGATACGAAACATATAATAATGCTGTTGAAAACATCAATAGGAAATACGTTAAATATCTGTGGTTTAGAGCTCATGGGTGTATCCACATCGTGGTATATCTAATGATACGCTACTGCAACGATTTCAGTTAATGGATTTAGCAACACGTAGGAAATACTACTCATTAGTTACTTTGCATAAGTTATTAAACAACAAGTTGGACTGTCCAAGTTTATTAAGTCAAATCTCGTTTAATGTTCCTAACATCACAACTCGCTTTCCTCCACTTTTTTACATGGTAACGCCCAGAACAAATCTACTACAAAATTCTCCGCTTTTCAATATGTTTTACAATTATAATGAATTACCGTCAGATATTGATTTGTTTAATGGGAATATTGGAATGATTAAGAGGCAAATGCTCCAGGGCCTTGATACTTGATCATTTCAATGTATTAAGGAGAAATTTCATTTTTCTTGTAATGTCCTCTCTAGTATTTTTAGCAGTGTATATTGTAAGTTGTTGTACATAGTATTTGATTTTTATAATTTTCCATGTACACTAATTTAAATGCCCATCCTTGATTTGGCCTATGGCTGTTGGATGGTGTACTAGTAAATAAATAAGTAAAATAAATAAATAAATTTGATGATTTATTAACGGAGATAAAAGGAAACAGCATTGTTGCCTTAGATAAAACTAACTACATTAACAAAACTAACGATTTTTTAAACCCTTCCAATTATCCTATTATTACCAGAGATCCGACCTCCAAATTACAATTTCAAGTTAAAAATACCCTTAAAGAAATAAATTTTTTATTTAATTATTTTCAATAAAGATCCTTAATAGTAATGAACCTATATCCCCCCGTATATAATCATGAATTAAACTCCATAAAGATAATAACCCTATCAGAACTATTATTTCCTTCAAAAATTGACATGTTAAAACTATACTCCAAATTCACTTGACTTAGTGACAAAAATTCAAAAAATAACCCTACCTAATAACTGTATATTGTTATCCTTCGATGTAGTCAATGTTTTCCCCAGCAACCCACGACAACAATGTACCACCCTTATCATGAACTTATTCGAAATGAACAACACCAACCCAATGATAAAAAACGAAATATTCATTCTCTTACAACTTTGCCTTGAAACAAAATTATTTTCAATTCAACAACAACATTCACACTTGTAAACAAGGTTTAATTATGGGTAACAAATTAAGCCCACTTTTGGCCGAAATATTTATGAACAACATAGAATTACTCATTTTCAAACATAATCTTAAAGGTAAAATCCTATATTGGTATCGATATGTTGACGACATTTTTGCTTGTTTTACTGGTACTTTCAGACAATTACAGTTACTCATAACTATATAAATCAAATCCGCCCTAAGATAAAATTCACCCTGGAAACTGAGGCGGACAATACATTAAATTTCCTTGACTTAACCATCAATAGACATAACAATAAACATACCTTTTCCATTTATGATAAACCTTCACCCACGGACCTCACAATCCACAATAGTTCACACCATCCTTACCAACACAAACTTGCAGTATACCACAGTATGTTGCACATATTGGTTACCATCCCATTATTAAAAACTCACTTTGATACAGAACTACACAGAATAAATTGTAATGCTGTCAACAACGTTTATAACTCTCCAATTATCTACATGTTAACTAAAAAATTAAATAAAAAGGCTTTAAATGAAGTACCTCCTACCCATAATATCGATCCCAAATTATATCAAAGTATCACATTTATCGGTTCTCCCTCTTATTTTTATTAAATAGGAACATTCATACAACTTTTAAAACGGATAACAACTTAGGAAAATATATAAGAAACAATAAGATAAAATTAACAAAAATAACAACTATGGTGTCTATAAGTGGACACCATTGTGGTAGTTGCCCTAGTTTCTACCTCGGTCACACGAGAAGATCATTCAAGACAAGATGGGATGAACATATCATTGGTTTTTGAGTGCCACAATTATAATAAGTCAACCTTTGCAGACCATTTATTGAATGAAAATCATGTACCTCAGAATACATTCGAAGTATTACATCACAACAAAAAAGTAAAAAATTATATTTATTATACTCATTAGAAATTAACAAAAACAAAAATTCACCATACCTCTTAAATGATCAAACCGAAACCAATTCATCTCCATTAGTTAATCTTTTCAATAGAATTATATAAACTCATTACAGGCATAATTTATTCCATTTAATGGCCTCAATTCCAGTAGTTTGTTCTTTCTTAATAGTGATAATTCCCTCCTACCTGCTTCAATAATCCTCTTAATAGCTCTGTACTTGCATCCCTATATTTCTTTGTAATAGTTTTAGACATTTAGCATTTAGCTTTACTTTGTATTCTGAAGAAGCCAGTAACCTGGTGAAACAATTGGTGAAAATTACGTAAGTTTGTTTATTTTATTATAAAATTAAAATGAATTTTCACCAAGTAAAGATAGAAACTATTATCAACATGTATAACTATTGGATTTAAGCAAAAGTGAGTTGCATATAATTTTTAAGGAAAACAATAATAACTTTCCAGCCAAAGCTGCAACATACACTTGTTCATGGATAGGTGAAAACTACTTTAAAAACCAAAGTTTTCTTAGATTTTTTTTCATGAATCTACATTTTGCAGAAACGGGCACGTAACTTCCGAAAATTGCCGTCATCAGGCGTCGACAATTCTAATTACGTTATCAACAAGTGTTATAAAAAAGTGAATTGTTTGTGATTTTTTTGATCCAGTTATTTGTCTGTAAAATAGCATTTTGAAAACATTTTTTCGTCGTATGTTTTCTTAGATTCCTTCACATTTCTCACCGACCCAGTTTCATTGAAATTTATAAATAATTTTCGCAAAACTCCTATGGACACAAGCGCATTAGGAAATTTTTCATGGAAGATATCAATAGCCTATTGATATGCCACATTTCCAATACTATGACACTGTGTTAAATAAATACGCTCTTCTCTCTTCAACACTTTTGAAATTTTTTTCAAGAATTCTGGCATAATAAGATGTTTATTTAACATTTAGACATTTATGGATAGTTGACAACTATCTTAGGGGTACATTATTAGGTTAGCGGAAAGTGTGTGTAGGTGGGAGGTAGCTATATAGAATTAGTTTAAATATTCGATTTTTTATTTAAAAGATAGACTTTGTACTTTAGCTTAGTTTATAAACAACTTTGTTTTATAACGTTTGATAAAATTAACAAATAATACTTCTGTCTTGAGGCATTTTCTATTTTTTCTAATTTCTTAACACCCTGTAATCTGATTGTAAATTTTTATATCGTATATTGGTTTTCTCGACAAGCAGAACTTTTTATAAAGAATGGCTTTTTGTCGTAAACTCAATAATAAAGTTTTTTTTCCTCTTGGGCACTCCATCGGCGAACACACTGTATACTCGTATATGGGTATGAGTCCCAATTATTGTTCACAACTGGTTATTACCAGATACAAAAATGTTCTTTTCACTGCAAATACCTACCTGTTAATGCTAATTCATTCTTCAAAGAAAAAAGAACTCCTACATTATAAAGGATCTTTAAAAGATGTAATAAAATCTACTTGATCGGCACTCATCACTTGCCAAAGTGGTCATAATGTTTGGACAAATGAAATCAGTGATGATTTTCGATGATTATTTGCTGAATTTTTTGACGTAAATCTTTCACAATGTTTCACAAGATAAAACATTTTAGGAACATGATGGTCCTGAACAATTTTTAGAACATTTTTCACTTAAACTGGACAAATATCTCCCAACAGATAAAAAATATGCTGCCAACGAAGGAAATCCTTCTAAAATATTTTCGATAGTAGGGAAAGAGATCTAGTACGGCTTATCATATTCTGATATTGTATCTCTGCATCTGCAAGGCAATCTTATTATTTTATTTTCGTAAGTAGATAGGTATGCAACATATGAGCTAAACATCCTGAAGGTCAATTGTATGCATTATCGTTGCGAATCACCATAAATGTGGCAAGTGCGTTAATTGTTAACAACCAGATGTGTGCAGGATGGATAAGACGTGATGGCCCCGATTGCCAAAATCGTAAAAGAGGAAGACTGTAACAAAACGAGTGCAATAAGCAAGGGATGAGGATGAGGACTTTAAGACCGACTGGACAGACAGATCTTCTCTCCATTTAGTTTCACTATTAATTCCTCAGAGCGAAGATAATTTTACTTTTAAAAAGTATGTATTCACTCGTGCGGTAGGTACCCAAATTATTTGGATGACTAGCTTTCGGAACCACTTGTCCTCTCTTTCCATTTACATCCACTGTTACACAAGATACACATTTACAATGCATAAATATTGACACTAGTACATTACATCCTGATATCCCAATACTATGAGTCAAGTTTTGATTCCCCAATAAGCATGATGATAGCGATCAAAAATTAATAAAACCATGTATTTATCTAATACATTAGGGTTCACGGATAGAGACCGTATTTTTTATATTTTGAGCGAGATTGATATTTCATTTGAAAAAATAAAACTAAAACAAATACCAACAATCCGCCAAAATAGCTCGAATACCAATCAGGGCTTATGACATCACATCATGTAAACAAAACGTCGACAGTCTGTATTGTTTATCTGTGCTTATTACAAATTCTGTAATTCCCAACAGTTATTAATTATTATTGAAGTTTCTAGCTTCAAACAAGAATGTTTGTACAGATATCTCAAAAGTTCCTTGTAAGCAAAAGCAATAGTCTAAATAAATAATTAGAAAACAAAAACCGAATTCAAAAAAATAAGTTTCAAAAGCCAATTAACCTACTATATTTGTTTAAAGTTGGTGCCAAGCCTGAGAAACACATACAGTTTACAGTAAAATAATAACAGTTCGAGTTCTACTAACAAAAGCTCAAAATCACAATCCAAAGAGCTCTGTCAAACGTACAACTTTGCCACGGTATGGAGTGAGAGGATTGGCAGATATAGGCAAGTTACGTGATCCACAAATTTCTACTCTGCGTAATCATTTCCAGAAACTCGCAGAATTTTCTAATCTACACAGTCATATGTCAGGTTGATGACTCAACACCTCTGCGACTAACAGAACAACAAGTTCAAATATACCACCAGACAACTGATCAGAGACTGCTCAAATGGAAAGAGAAGCAGCTTCATGGAAGACATATAAATGACGTTAACCAAGATTATGTTGATCTCTGATCATATGTTTCCTGAAACGGAAGGCTTTACATTGGCAATCCAAGATCAAGTAATTCCAACTAAGAACTATCTAAAGTACATCGTCAAAGACCCTTTTATCAACAACGACAGATGCAGATATGGTTGCCAAATATCTGAATCTATCCAGCATATCACAGGAGGTTGCAAATGAATACAAAGAACGACACGATGCTGTGGCAAAAATAATGCACCGGGAACTAGCACTGAAACTTGAGCTATCACAGTCGGTATCGGTAAGAACACCCTACTATATACCGTGTGAGTTTTTTTTGACGATCAGTATGGGGATCTCGGAAACTAGCGGAGATAGAGCAATGGTTAAATTGGGAAAGATTTGCAGTTTTACTTTCCTAATTTAATGACACTTTCGGATTTTTTTAAAAAGTCATGGCTTACTAGATATTTTGAAAAAACGAAATTCTATCGATTTAGTCAAATCCCTCTAGCTCCTTTGTTTTTGATTTTATTAAAAAATTGTAAATATCAAAATTGAAGGAAATTGTATCGCGAATATGATTGTCATGTCCTCGTTTGCATGACAGCTCTCATTTTCGACATATGACACAAACTTATCTTTTTTTGAATGGAAACCATAGTTGGCTATGACCTCAAAAAATCGGACATTTTTAGAGCTTTTCAACGATATAATACTCGATATAGTTATTCATTAAAATAACGGAGTTATGGATGCTTTTCTCTTTTATTTTCACTTTTAACGTAGTTAGCCATGAAATAGATTGATATATTAATAACTATTCCAAAAAGCATTTATTAGGTATATCAGATATAACGAAAAAACTAAATAAATAGGTACTTACTAAAAACTTAAGAAATTAAAGTACATAATAATGGTTACCATTTATGTTCGAAAAGTCCACCATTGTTATTTAGAAAAAAATCTTTTTAAGATTGACATTACCGCTTTCCTCACAGACCGCCTATCAATTTCTTCAATTGCTTGTAATACCGCCTCCCTTAGGTCACCAACTGTTTCATACTTTCTTTTGTATACTTTGTTTTTTAGCGCACCCCATAAATAGAAGTCTATAACTGCCAAATCGGGAGACCGGGGTGGCCTCTCGCGTGGGCCATTTCTTCCTATCCAAGAGTTTGGATATATATTATCTAAGCGTTGTCTTACTAATAACGAGTTATGAGCAGGTGCTCCATCATGTTGGAACCACTCAATTTCTAAACCACTAAATTTCTCAAATTCAAATTATGCAACATGTCTTGAAAAGTATATTACAAGAAATGCAAGTAGCGCTCCCCAGTAAGTGATTCGTCTTAGATAAAAGGCCCCAGAATAGTCAACCCTATGATACCACACCAAACATTAAAACCAAATTTTAACTGGGGTCGTCTTTGTTCAACATGGAAAGGGTTTTCGATGATATGCTCATGGTGTCTATTGAACATCCACAGTTAGTAAATCTAGTTTCATCTGACCATAACACGTTTAATGGAAACTGTGGATTGTCAAGGCACATGTCTCTAAACCATGTACAAAACAAAATACGTCGATGTTCGTCACCTGCATGCAAAGTTTGAGAAACTGAAAGTTTGTACACTTGTGTGCTTGTAGTACCTTAACTACAGTTCGTTAAGATGTGCCAGCTTCTGCCGCAATCTCACCAGTTGATGTAGATGAATTTTGATTTACCATTGCCAAAACATTTATTTGTGCTGCTTCGTAAATTTGATTACGTTCCTTCGGTGGTTTAGTAAAAGATTCATATCTGCGTAAACTATCGTAAAGCCTCTTAAATGTACCTACATAGAGCAGGTTGACGACGATTATAATATCTATGAAAGTATTCCTCACCTGCACGAACTGAATTTTTATGGCATATGATATAACATTCCACAATAAAAACTTGTCAATATCGACTGTCAGCACTAACAATGTAATTACTCTCAAATGAGGAAACGTCAAAGTGAAAACAAACTTTTTCATGGCTACCTACGTTAAAAATGAAAATAAGAGAGAAAAGCATCCATCACTCTGTTATTTTTATGAATAACTATATCGAGTATTATATCGTTGAAAATATCTAAAAATGTCATAAAGTTTGTGTTATATCTCGAAAACAAGAGCTGTCATGGCAAACGAGGACATGACAACCATATTCGGGATACATGTCCCTTCAATTTTGATAATTACACTTTTTTTATAAAATCAAAAACAAAGGAGCTAGAGGGATTTGACTAAATCGACAGAATTTCGTTTTTTCAAAATATCTAGTAAACAATGACTTTTTACAAAAATCCGAAAGTGTCATTAAATTGGGCCAGTAAAACTGCAAATCTTTCCAATTTAACCATCTATCTCCGCTAGTTTCCGAGATCCCCATACTGATGAAAAAACTCACCCTGTATACAAACCAGAATCTATTTTAGAAAATAACAACTACAAGCTGTACTGGGACCGGATGATATTGACCGGACTAGATATAGTTTTGATAATAATATAAATATTAAGCAGGCTGAAAAAATATCCAAATATAGGGATTTAGAATTTCAAATACAGAGGCAATGGGACATGAACAACACTCGAACGGTACCAATTGTTATGTCAACAACTGGAGTAGTCCCAAAACATCTATTAAACAATTTGAAATACCTCGGTCTGGACGAACATCTTTACCAACTGATGCAAAAAGCCGTCCTGTTAGGAACAGCTCCGACGGTCCGAAAATTCATGGGAAACTGCAGTCACGACGCCAACCACGGATCGGATAACCTGGCAAGGGCTCCCACAGAGCTAAACCCTTTTTATATGTAGTATATCTGGGGTTTAGTGAATTTCCCCCTAAAGGTACGCTATGGGTGCCTTAGAGGGACTGTGCTGCCATACATTGTATGGTCAAGTCGGGGATAACAGCATTATAAATTTAAAATTTTCATTAAACTATTTACATTGCTATGTTAAGTTTTTTTTCAGGTTAGGTGAACCCCTTTCAAACACATATTTATAATATATACGATATTTTTTGTTAAAATATTACTTTTTAGTGTATTTATTATGATCCCCTGAAATCGGTTAATTTTTTTAAATTATATTTTTGAAGTTGGTTGTTGTTTTTATTTTCAATTTATTTATTTTACAAATTTTAAGGATATAATGGCATAATTCCATGTATTTTTTTAATAATAATTTGTTCCGTAAGTAATTTCGGAACTACTAAAAATAAGCTACCTACTTTAATTTTAAGCAAAATTCATATCTTTTTACAAACCTGCTACAAATTTGGAAAAAGCGAGATGTGATGTTCATTTTAGGGTTCAAATCATGTAGATCCTTTTATAAAATATGTATAACTTTTTTCTTAATATTAATAAACAAAATTAAAATAACTGAATAAGCAAACTGTAATGAGAACTTCCACATATTTACAAATCGGTTAATTTCTGTCTACATTCAATTAATCGGATCCTTGGCTTCGAATAACCATAATTACATTCGTTTAATATTATCGCTGCTAAAGTTTATACCTTAAAAGGTGTATTTTACCTTTAAGTAAAATTCATTTTTTGACAAACCTCGTATATAACTGAAAAAAGAACCATTTATGATTTTCAGGTCTGGGGCCATGCAGATCTTTTTTTCACATATTTTCAACTTAGATATTTACAAGGTACCTAAAGATAGACGAATTAAGAACCTCCAAGTTCTTGACGTGACTTCATGAACATTAAAATTCTTATTTACTTTTAACCTCCTCAATTAATACCTGCTCCTCCGCCAAATTTTACGATCAAATAAGGTCCGGTTCGGATCTGTTCTCGTCGTATGACAAAACGTGGTACCAATCTGGGGCCTGTTTCACAATATGTAACTTGTAGTTTTATAACTTGTAAAATTTCGTTTCGTAATTCAACAACATTATTCTACAAGTTAGAAGTTGTAAAATCAAAATATCATTCGAAATGTCAGCGTCATAATTTTTTGAAGCCAATTAAAAATTAACTAATTTATTAGTCCCGTAAAATATACCTACTTTTTTGAACACATTTAAAGTAGTATTGCAGGTTATGTCAAAGAAATGTTTTTGACTATACTATGCTCATAAAAAACTATCAACTAGTTAAGAAAAACTACTGAGATTGTACTTATTTTACATACAGTGTGGAACAGCCAAATGGAATAAATCGATAATGAATAAAGGAGGGTGTATTAGGAAAAACGCTAGGACACGTTGATTTGTATTCTTAAATGCGCATTTTTTTCAACAAAAAATTATATAGGGGGTATCATGTGACAGTGGCCAATACCAACTTTCTTATTTTAAATGTAAGCCCCGGGATTCTCCAGAAAATTCTAGACATAATTCATATACAATGTCCTACAGTTATCTTCATTTGTTTCGAAAATATTAAGTGTTTTCAGATTTATTACAAAAATTAACATTATAAAAAAAGAAAATTATTTTATTTCACAAATTCGTTACATTACACTAAAAACCTAATAAGTAATATTGATTATTTCTTATTAATATAAAAAAAAACATTAATTCAGTGTAGGAAATGTTCAAAATGCTCGCCGCGAGCGCCTTGGCAACATGCTAATCTGGTATAGAAATGTCTTCTAACGTAATTCAAAATTTCAGGCGTGACTGATATAATCGCAAGCGTGATTCGCCTTTTTAGGTCATCTAAATTGAGGGGTTTAGTTTTGTATGCAGTACTTTTGACATATCCCCACAAAAAGTAGTCCAATGGCGTCAAATTAGGAGATCGTGCTGGCCATTCTATCGATCCGCGCCTCCCAATCCACCGATTTGGAAAAATTTGGTTTAGGTACTGCCGGACATTGATTTCGTCTTGCTGAAACCATATTGTATTGGCAGGAACTTGTGGGTTTACTGGATAAGGATATAAGTTTGTCAAAGTTGGCACGACATTATTTTGGAGCAGTTCTAAATATTTATCTCCATTCAAGTTGCCATAAATGAAAAAGGAATCTACGATATAATTTCCAACAATTCCTGCCCAAACATTAACTTTTTCAGGGTATTGCGTATGTTTCTCTGTCACCCAGAGAGTGTTCTTATTAGACCAATAGCCGCAATTTTGACGATTAACGTGACCGTGAAATGTTAATGTGCTCTTATCAGAAAACAAAACATCTAATTGGATCACATTGTTATCTAACCTTACCATCATTTGTTCACAGAAATACGTTCTCCTATCGTCTTCCATGAGTTCCTGAGTCGGCATCATTTTATAGGGATGCATTTTACTTTACTTTAAGACTCGAAAAAATGATGTTTGGCTAACGTTTGACAGTGGGGCTGCTTTTCGACCAGAATTATGTTAATTTTCTTCAAACTCAAGCATAATATCCAATTTCGTATTATCACTTTTATCTGTCTTACCTGACCAAGCTCGCGAAACTGCTTTTCTATTTTGCTAATTGTTCCTTGGGATACAGGCGGCAAATTTGGAAAAATTTCCTGTAATAGGCGAGAAACTTCCATTTGTGTCCGTTTGTTATCTCCATAACCAATCATTTGTGCATTGTTAAATGAACCATTTTTCTGATATTATTACGTACAGTTAACGAAATTCAAACGACAATAGCACTGACACTGATCACCACTGTCATGCAGGCAGACAACAAGATGCTAAGGCTATGAGTTTTGACGAAAATAAACAAAACTGTTTTTTTTTTCATATCAGTAAAAAGGAACGCAGGAATGGTTTTTGCTTACTATCTCAATATCAAGAGCTAAATGGAAATTAAGTATTGAGTGCAATGTAGCGAATTTGTGAAATAAAATAATTTTCTTTTTAGGGTTCCGTATAATACAATTTACCTTATAATATCACTACGGGTTTCTGCCTCTGTCACATCACAGCAATTTTCTCCTAAACTACTGGACGGAAGAGGTTGAAATTTAGCATCAATATATAGTTTGGTGATCCGATCAGGAGTACATTTCGTAAATGAAGAAATTTTGATTTTAGGGGTACTTTTGGGGGGAAAACTAAAAAAATCGAACTTTCACCCTCTGATCTCCGAAACTACTGAGCCTTAAATTTTGAAAAAAATAGGAAATATAGATCGTTGCGGGAACTTTACAGGAAAAATAAGGAGAAACCATTAATATTAATTTGGGGGCCAAATTATAGAATTAAATAAAAATTTTTTTTTTCAAAAGCATCATGTATTATATCAAATGAAAGATCCCATTCTGAGGAAAACAAATATATTTTTTTCAATTTAAAAAAAAATAATCAAAAAGATATTAACGAAAATATACCAAAAGTTACCCATTCCCCCCTTATCTCCAAAACTATAAAACGTAAAGTTTTGAAAAAAATAGAGGTATAGGCTCTGACCTGAAGTTTACTGTAAAAATAAGGAAAAACCTCTACTTTTAATTTTGGGGGGCAAATTACAGAATTAAATGTAAAATATAAAATTAAAATTGTTTCTAACCCATCATGTTATATATCAAATGAAAGGGCTCATTACGACGAAAACAAATATATTTTTACAATATTTTTAAAATAAATTAATTAAAAGATATTATCATAAATATAAAAAAATTTACCCATCCCCCCCTTATCTCCGAAACAATAAGCTGTAAAATTTTGAAAAAAATACAGGTATAGCACCTCACCTGAACATTCCTGGGAAAATAAGGAGAAACCCCTAATATTCATTTTGGGGGGCAAATTATAGAATTAAATGGAAAATAAAAAATTAAAATTGTTTCTAACGGATCAAGTAATATATCAAATCAAAGGGCTCATTATAACGAATACTAATATATTTTTTTATTTTTTTTTTGTTTACAGAAAAAATACGAAGAAATCTCCAATATTAATATTGGGGGGCAAATTGTAGAATTAAACGGAAAATAAAAAAATATTTTTTAACGCATCATGCAATACATCAAATGAAAGGGTTTATTATGAGGAATACAAATACATATTTTTCGTATTTTTAAAATTAATTGTTTACAAGATATTAACATAAAGATATAAGAAATTCTCATTTCTCGCTTTATTTCCGAAACCATACTACCTAAAATTTGGTGCTCACTTGAAATTGATAAGAAAAATTATTAGAAAACCCCATAGTAATTTTAGGGGCAAATTATACAATTAAGTGGAAAATAAAAATTCAATTTTCAAACGCATCATATCAGATAAATGGCTCATTATGTGAATTACAAATATATCATATTTTTAAATCATTTTTTTAAAAGATATTAACAAAAATATTAAACATCGACTTAATTACCACTTTAGAAACTACACTATTTAAATTTTAAAATATATATTTTATTTGTATTTTTAAATAATTTGAATAATATATTTAATAATTTATAGTTTAAAACTTGACCTATATCTTCCAATTTACAGAGCCTCAAAATTCAGACAGTAGATTATAAAAGTCTTCCCTGAAAGTTTATTAGTAAAATAAAACTCTAATGTTAATTTTTGGGGGCCAAATTAGAAAATTAAATACATATGTATTCTTATAAAAATCAAGCGATTCCTGAAGCAGATAAATTAAAAAGTCTGTGTGGAAAATGAAAGTGTATATTCTTAATAAATTTAAAACGCTTCCTTTAACAGATATTAGGGTAAATATAAGAAAATGCACTCATTCCCTACTTGTCTGAAACTGGAATATTAGAATCTTGAAGGTGGTACGGAACCCTTAGTATGCGAGTCCAACTCGCACTTGACCAAATTATTTGTTGTTAATTTTTGTAATAAATCTGAAAACACTTAATATTTCCGAAACTATGAAGATAGGCGTAGGACATTGTACATGAATTATGTCTAGAATTTTCTGGGGAGTTCAAAAAAGAAATAATATACAGGGGCTTGCATTTACAATTTATTCGCCATCGAATTTATTCCATTTGTCACTTAACAGACATGTGGTATTTTTATTTCCTTGCAAAAAAACAGCTCAATCGTTTACAGTGACATGTAAGAATAGATGTCATGTTTAATTCTCGATCATTAATAATTAGAAAAAGTATTAAACTGATTCTATTTCCATTTTACAATCTAGGGAATAAAGTAAAAACATACGTCAAAATGATCTTCACAGAAATAATTTGAAGAATTAAGGCACTTCTTTTTTGTGCGTTAATGCACTGTGGGCCACCACCCACCTCTTAGATGTACACTTTAGAATTCACATTTAACAGATAAATTCACTTAATTATGGTATTATCATCTAGTATTTACTGTTGACAATCATATAAGCGACGTCAGCCAGAGGAGACACTAACAGACTGTTATGGCGTGAATTTTAAACTTAAAATTTTTTGTATGAATAATTAGTTAATAAAACGATGTTTCAAAATATTATACAAAGCTGCTCACAAGATCTCCGTATTCCCTAATATAGGCACAGACGGATCATTACATTAACTGTAAAAACATGAAAATCTCTTCTAACCTATGGATCCAGAGGGTGAGGGGAAAGAATTCATGGCTTTATAGGAATTGTACAAAACCATTTCGTATACCTATTTAGATGATTTCCCTATCGCTGTCACTGTGCAGTTTTCGTTGATGGAAAACAAAGCGTGAAAGTCAAGTCCGGAAATCAAAAGGCAAACAAAAAGATAACATGAGCGAGTATAAAAACTTCATCCCGCTGGAATTTTCGTTTCGTGTGCGTGAAAATGGAAAATGGATGTAAATGAAGTTCATACGACGTCGAGAAAAGATCAAGGGGTGAAAATTTACAAGGTGAAATTAAAACGATCGAAAGCCAATGCTAGGGAGAGGAATAGGATGCACGGTTTGAATGCTGCTCTTGATAGACTCAGACGGTAAGGACACCAAAACAATTTTTTTTATGTGAAATTTATATTCGAGTATTAGAACGGCAATTTTAGAGTTTTATTTTTAAAATTGAAAAAACAATATTAAATCATTGTTGTTGAGCTTTTTACAGAATTTTTCTTCTAATATTTCGTACTATTTCTTTACATTTTTGCTTTATTTAAAAGATCCAGTTTAATATAAAAAAGTTTCGTGTTTATATAAAAGTATTAGAAGGTACTACCAACTTTCCAGTATCATTTAAAGCGATAAAATTGCGTACTTTCGCTTTTTTTCTCTATTTTCTGGTCGAAATGAGATATTTTCTCGTTGTTTGACAAACATCCATCCAGTAGTTTTTGCGGACAGAGTATTCAAATAGATAGGCAGGCAGAGAAAAACGTTATTGTTGTTTGTATTCTACGTCGATGCCTATTATCTACACTACTACCAACATTTCCATACATGGTTTGTTACAGGTTTAGTATCGGCTATTTTATCCCATTTTCATTAATCTGTGTCCAATGCGGGAAGTTAATTTTTTCCTATACGTGTTTCCACCGGATTAGCTTAACGGTAATCTAGATGAAAGTATTTTGCCATAATTATAGATGTTCTGACGACAATAGTTTGGTTTAACCTATTCCAGACTGCAGCCTATTAAAAGTTTATGATAACTACGAATATTTGGGTTATGAAAATTTGGATTTCTAGATATTTATAAATAACACCATAATCGTACCTAAGCCAGTTTTCGGGGGTTCAGTCCATGTTTAAAAAAACACAGTAAAAACAGAGTTTGCTTAGGTTATTTTATTAATAATCTCTTTTACAGTAGTTCTAAATGGATAAGGATTAAAACTACTTCTCGTCGTTTTGACTACATAGTAAGAACTGCAAATGTAGAGAATAATGTTTTGCTTCATTTCGGGGGGTAAATCCCTAAACTCCCTTCTGAGTATACCTAACACAGATACAAAGTTCACAATTAATCATATTCACCCCCTTCTATGGTATTTACTTATGGGGTTTGTTTTTTAATAGTTTCTACTCCAGGGAGTGTCAGGACACATTACTGAAATTTTCTTATTATTTATATTAGGTAGGCAAAAGTAATCTTCAAAACAAGAAGCAAACAGTCCTTGTAAATAATACTTTCAGTACGGAGCTGTCACTGAATTGTGGTGTTCCCTAGGGTACAGTATTAGTTCATATTCTATTCTTGGTATAGATAAATAACTTTAATTCTATGGGAACAATAATATATTTCGCCGACGACACTGTCATTGTCTACACTGCCTATTCATGGCATGATAAATATTACAATGGATAATTTTTACGTTAATATGTGCATGTGCAATCTGTCATCAATAAATTACGGGGTTTACTGTTTAAGTTCTATGAATATCAATAATTCCTTCTGATGAAACATTTAAAAATCACATATCATGCGCTATTGTTGAATCTATCATTCAATATGAATTACTGCTTGAGGTTGTATTAGCAGATCTCACTTGCGGCCACTTGAATCACTGCAAAAATGTTTTTAATAATATTCAATAAACCGCAGCTTAGGGACCATCCATAAATTACGTAAGATGAATTTTGTGGGTTTACTGACCCCCACCGACCATGTAAGAAACTGTAAGATAAAATTTTTATCACCCACCCGCCCCGCATGCCTTACGTAAGATATTATTTTTGTCAAATTTCTTTATTTTAAGGATAAAATTATGTACATATATTGTATAATGTAATATGTATAACACACACTTTAATCATCAATATTACATTTTTTAATATAATATATTTTTATTATTTAAGTATATTAAAATTACAAAAACATTTAAGTATATATACATATGGATATTGATTTCAAGATTTTTCACTTATCAATTCTTATATTATTGTAAGTAAAAATATATAGTAAATAAGTATTTTGAGTATTAAATACTTAATCCATAGTTAGTTAATGTTATAACTCTATTTATATTTGAAAATGCTTAATCAAACACAATTAAAATTTTTCTATCAATATTGCTAATAGTCAATTCAGGCAAATAAAAGTCATATAAGCAATGAAAAAATAATATTCATTTCAAACACCCACCCAACCCCATACAAGATTTCGTAAGATTTTAGGAGCCAGCCTCCCACCCTAAAATAACTTAATTATGGATGATCCCTTAGGTTCTCGATGAACAACTTTTCAAACAATCCAACATGATAGAACTTCGACAGCTATAATGCAATTTATACTGAACCTTTTCAATAATAACCGAGATAATCGTGTTAATATAAATTATCATTATGAAATGAGATCAAAATTGACATCCATTGAGGCAGTTCCGAGAGCCTCAAAAACACAAAATCGGTCAGGGTCAGTGGAATTTTACCCATTTATGTCCACGTTACTGGCATATGTTGCCTGTTGAATTAATAAATATTAACTCAAATAAAATGTTCCGTTTTAAACTTAATAATTTATATTTAAAAAAGAACCTACTTCAACTGACTTAAAATAAAAATAGTATAAAAACCGTAGACAGCAGTCACTATTTTCTGAAATATCTTCTTTTTTTTATCTGACTTAATAAGTACAATTCTATTGATTATTTTAGTATATTCTTATCTCCTTCTCTCTCTCTAATTTGTAAGTATTTTTTTCTATATTTTCCCCGAATTTTTTAATTTCTTTATATTTGTTTTATTATTTGGACCACTTTCTATAAGTGTAATTCTAATTCACCCTATATTGCAACCACCCTGTATATGTTTTTGTGTATTTGTCACCTAATATAACTTATTTGTCTATCATTTTTGGAATCACCCTGTACAAACATAATTCAACTCCACACGAGGTTACAACCTTCCTGATATTTTTAAAATCACGCTGTATAAGTATAAATCCTCTTCACCCTATTGAATATTTCTATTTTTATATTGTTTGAATCACCATGTATGCCTATATATGCAACTGCTCATAGTCGACCATATATAACAAAATTTGTCCGGGAGCATTTCTTATTTGACTATCCTACATATACTAAAAGTAGTTTCTATACTATTTAAATAAGTGTATTGTCTTGTAAATTGAAATTGTTTTGAAGTGATTTGATAATAACTTAAATAATAGTTATTTATTTTTAGCCGCATGCCCATTCAACAAACCCACTCAGATTTGAACTCAGCCCCTCAAAAATTGTCCAAAATCGAAACTCTACGACTAGCAAGAAATTATATCATTGCTATGACAAAAACTCTTCAGGAAGGTCAACCAATGGAGATGACAAGATTCATCAACATACTGAGCAGAGAACTTAGCCAGACAACAGCAAATCTTTTATCTGGAACTCTTCAGAACAAGAGTTCGAATTATGCTTATAGAACATTTTATTCCAATGGATTTGAAATGCCCGTCGATGAAAACATTCAAGAATTCCCTAATTGTAAATCTCAGTATAGGACGATTGAAGAAAATTATGGGCAATTTTGGGATTATAGAAAAGGAAATTTTAGTTATGACAATTATAACAGTTATAGTAATAGTAAAAATTATAATAATTTTACTAGATATTGGGAATGCAATAATAATGTTTTTAGTAATTATCCTTATGGGAATTACCAATATGTTATGTGGCAGTAGAATGTTTGTAAATAAATTACATATTTGCAGTAAAACATTGTTTCAGAAGCTCAATCAACCTAAAAAAATTGTATAAACTATAATTCCCAATACATATTTTTATTATCAAACATAATACTTAATTTTGTGAATGGAAATAATTTATATTTAAAAAAGAACTGACTTCAGCTGACTTAAAAAAAACGTGTGCAATCAATCATTATTTTCAAACTTAGAACTTTTTTAAACCGCCCTGTATAACTTGTAATTCTACTCCACCTTATATTTCAACCATCCTGTATATTCAACTGTTTCTGACAATTTTTTGTATAACTATAGTTTTGCTCCACTCTTATTTCAACCTTGTATACGCAACTACTTATGTGCCACCCAATGCAATATTTTTAGAACCACCCCAACTAATTCAATTCCAACTTATATTTCAACGATCCTATGTATACAACTGCTTATGTACCACCTAATTTTTGTTTCGATAAACTAACGGAATAGTTTGTCATTTCACGCGACTATAAGGCCCCTAACTTAACTTCGTCTCTAAAAGAAACTTACTTCAAATGAATCAAAATGAGAACCATTTACCATGATGTTTACAGTTTTTTGTATATATTTTTCCAATTTTCAGAAAAATGGTATGTTTTACGTTATAGAAAAATTACGGAATCAAGCTGGAAGATATCTTTGTAGAATACAATTTTTTAGAGAAAACAGTGAAGATTCATTGAAATTCACTGAATTATAGTCCCTTAGTTACTTTGTTTTCTGATTTTTTGCAAAACCATAAATCTCTTGTTATAGACAGTTATACTGGACTAGCAGATAAATTCCGATATGTTCAAAAATAAAATCAGATACATGCCCACAGGTTACCAATCAATAAAGAAAACTCGCTATATGGAACTAGCAGATATCTCAAAAATGGTCTATATCTGGCATTTTTTTCTTTCCAGATAGACTGCATACAAAATATTACAGTTTATGTATTTATGTACTTAATAGGGCTGATACCAAACTTTAACCATTTCCGTTTAGTAGTTTCGAAGTTTCCGTTCATAGAATGAATCTAAAAGTGAATTTAACAAAAAAACATTTAACGGTTATAAACAGGTAATTTATAATCATGTGTATAATATTAATATACCCTACGTATAACTTTACCACGATATGAAGGAGGAAGAGGATTGGCAGATATAAGAAAGCTATTATATCAACAGATTTATATTTTGCGTAGTCATTTCCAGAAACTTGCAGAATTTTCTGATCTACACAGAGTCATATGCCAGGTTAATGACTCAAACCACTGCGACTGACAGAACAACACGTCCAATTACACCACCAAACCACTGATCAGAAACTGTTGAAATGGAAAGAGAAGCCCCTTCATGGAAGACATTAAATGACGTCAACCAAGATTATGTCGACGGTGCCGCGTCGAACTACTGGTTGATCTCTGGTCATATGTTTCCTGAAACGGAAGGCTTTATATTGGCAACCCAGGATCAAGTAATTCCAACTAAGAACTATCTAAAGTACATCGTTAAGAGGTTGTCAAGCGTTCGCTGCAACTGAATACAAAGACCGACGATGCTGTGGCAAAAATACTGCACCAGGAACTAGCACTGAAACTTGAACACAGTGGATGAGATTACCATACTATAAATACAAACCAGAATATGTTTTAGAAAATAAGCTGTACTGGGATCGTACGAGACTGACTGATCGGACTGTTGCTCACAATTGACTAGATATAGTTTTCGTAGATAAATTCTCTCGGAAAACAACTTTAATTGGCATAGCAATTCCTAACAAGAATAATATAAATATCAAGCAGGCTGAGAATAACCAAATATAGGGAACTGTACCAATTGTTATGTCAACGACAGGATTAGTCCCAAAACATCTATTAAACAATTTAAAATACCGTGGTCTGGACATCTTTACCAACAAACACAAAAGGCCGTCCTGTTAGGAACAGCCCAGATGGTCAGGAAATTCATGGGAAACTGACGCCACGACTCCAACCACGGACCTGAAAACCTGGTAAGGACTCCCACAGAGCTAAACCCTTTTTGATACCTAGGATAGGATATCTAGTGGTTAGTGAATTTTCCCCTAAAAACACGCATAGCGCATAGAGGAAGGGTGCTGCCATACATTGTATGGTCAAGTCGGGGGATACCATATCCTGATAATAAAACCTATATGACACTCAACTTCGAATTTAAGGAAAATTGTGCGCCATCTATTGCTATAGTTAACTCTCGTATATATTCGTTTGTAGTTATACGGATCTGTATTACGTAAGGGCCGAGTTTATGACACAATTTTGCGGCTTTTCTAGTATATTTAGAAATATTTTGAAAACGCATGAGGTAGTTCCGAGATCTACATATTTATATACTTACCTAAAACGCGAAAATCTACACTAAAGCAAACTCTTGGCAACCTTCTGTGATATGCTGGATAGATTCAGATGTTTGGCAACCATATCTGCATCTATCGTTGTTGATAGAAGGGTCTTTGACGATGTACTTTAGATAATTCTTAGTTGGAATTACTTGATCTTGGATTGCCAATATAAAGCCTTCCGTTTCAGGAAACATATGACCAGAGATCAACCAGTAGTTCGACGCTGAACTGTCGACATAATCTTGGTTGACGTCATTTATATGTCTTCCATGAAGGGGATTTTCTTTCCATTTGAGCAGTTTCTAAACAGTTGTCGGGTGGTATACTTGAACTTGTTGTTCTGTCAGTCGCAGAGGTGTTGAGTCATCAACCTGACACGACTCTGTGTAGATCAGAAAATTTTGCGAGTTTCTGGAAATGTTTACGCAAATTATAAATTTGTTGATCATGTAACTTTCCTATATCTGCTAATCTTCTTCCTCCTTCACACCGGGGCAATGTTGTACGTTCGACACAGCTCTTTGGATGGTGATTTTGAGTTTTTGATCTTTTTCTCTTTGGTGCAAAACTAGTCAACGTTTTAAATTGATTCGGCTGTATAAGTACTGGCTATAGTAATAGCAGTATTATCCATCCTGCGATTATAGTGCATGTAATTTATTTTATTAAGGGTTTAACATGGGTGGATCCCAGGGGGGGGGGGGCGACCGCCCCCACCGAAAGCCTCAAAGTTAGAAAATTTAATATTAAAGCAAGTTAATTTTAACTCCAAGAGTCTAGAAGAACGTTACCTCTATAGGTTTAAACCACATAACGACATTTTAAATGTAATAGTCCAAGAAATATGGGTTTAAAACTATTTTTCGGTAAATTTAATATAGAATCCCCCCCCAAGCATGAAATCCCCCCGGAAGCACGTGCCTAGGGGTTTAAGAGAACTCTCCCCCATGAGCACTGACAGACTAATGCATGATCTCTATCCATATCGACATAATTGTTTTGTTGTGTATAAAGAAGTTTTTGGTACCTACTTCCTATTTTTTTGCCCCACCTTGAGTCAAAAACTGTCTACGCACCTATTTCAGTTTGTCAAGAATTTGATGTTAGTGGATTTTCTCGGATCCTTCGTGTGGCTCCACAATAAATTTTTCTTTAGGGTAAAGGGGCAATAAAGTAACTGCCTAGAATGTATAGTTGCATTATTTATTCATATCTTAAATAATAATGAAGCTCTTGCATGAGAGGAGCCCCTATTTTTCCAAATAGAGATTCTCGGTGGTTATTACTTCTAGCATTCTCTTTCCTCTTTAGCTCTTCTTAATACCTCTGCATTTGTTTTTCTGGCGACACGTAGTATATTTAACATCCTTCTAGGTATTCGCATTTCAAAGGTTCCAAGGGGCTTTGCCATTAATAGTTTGAGAGTCCAAGTCTCCATTCCGTATACCAGTGTCGACCTGATATATCATTTTACCAACTGCTGACTTCATTTTAGATTGAGGTTGTCATTGCAGAGATAACTTCATTAGGTCTTTAAGTAAATTATTTCACACAAGTAAATTTATCAAAGGTGACACATTATGCAGAAAAATAAAAGTGTACAATCATTTATATATTTTTTTAATTGAAAGTCGCAGGATCATCTGATCCTGGTAAATACAAATAAAATAAATGTCTCTATGAAATAAAATTTAATTGTAAAAAATTAAAATTTAGGAATACACAAAGTATAAACTTAAATAAAAGCTTAGGACTTATTAATAAACTTAAATTACTGAATCTATTAAATACCTTGATTAAAAATTACTCATTATTCTTAATGAGGTCGTTAAAATATGCGGTCATAGCTATAAGTTTTTTATTCAAGAAATCTTGCTCGATTTCTACACGTCCGCCCGGTCCAGCAGCCATGGTCAACTGAAAATGACGTAACAATTATTACTTGTCTGTTGACTAAAAATTATTATTTGAAGAGCCGTTCCATGTAATTGCTGTTACCCGTAATTCCTAGGTTAGAATGTCACGATGAAATTTTCAGGTTAACTTCACTTGTCAGAGATATTGAATACTCTCTGGTAACAGCAATTACATGGAACGGCTCCAGATTCGGAACCTCTATGTGCTAGTTTCCCCGAAAATCCTAGATGTCGGTCTTTACATCTCGCGTCTTCAAATTTAACGATATGTATCAAATACATAAAGAAGTGTTCGAGAGGACATTCAATTGTGGAAAGCGCAACTGATGAAGGTTCCCTAACCAGAAACGATATATATTGTCTCGCGTACAAAATAATGATACCTCGAAGAGAGTATAAAAATTATTACGTTTTAAACTACGAAAAATATAAGGATAGTAATTAAATTTAATTTAAATATTTAAGTAACAAAGAAAGATAAACACTCAGTATTTGTGATTCTACCATTGCGTTTTGCAGATATTAGCTCACAATACAGAGTATACAATCAGAGATTTGAAATTTCTGAACATAACTTCTTTTTCATCTCGAAATGTCGCGCGCTTGAGAACAGGCAATTCCAAATCATGTCAATTTGACAATAATTACTGCATACTAGTTTTTCAGTAAAGATACATGAAATATGTACCTAAATTTGCGCGGTAAAAAAACATTTTACGAACTCGATGAATACTTTATGTTTAATGTTTAGCCAGCCTAATTTTACAGGATTACCTTTACTTCAGCCTTTCATCTTCCCACAGAATGGAGGTCTACCCCGCTTCTATAATAAACGTGAAAGTATATCTGAGTGAACATCTGAGAACGTCTTCATTCGCCTAAGGACGCTTATAATTTGGCGAAATTTGAAGAGCGTTCACCACGAATAAGTATTGCCAATTGCATGTCCTTAGACATGATTGTTACTTGTTTCGCGTAGACAACACCCGAAAATACCAACAAAATAAACTTCACTAGCTTCTTTCAAGGGTGAATTCTGGAATTTTATATTGGCCTTGAATTTGTGTACGATTTCCCTAACACGGTCTTATCAGGACTGCGGTATTATTTTGAATTTAATAAAGAGCTCTGTACCGGGTACTATTACAGTGAGTAAATACATCAGGTCTATTAACGTTGTGTTTTATTTCACTCCGCCTGTTGAAGGCGCACTTCTACGTGTTGCCATAGTTGCCAGTTGTTTCCGAGATGCCTTAGCACCAGACGCTTTCCGCGCAGTTTTCTCTGTTCTGTCCATCAAAACTTTGGATATGTGACATCAAATTGAAGAAGGTGGAAGTTCAAGGAAACTCTGAGCACGAAATATTTTTTAAATACTATTATCATACTTACCGGATAGGTATTGCTATTTCTCGGCAAAAACACCGCCACATTTTTCGTTATCTTGTAGGCGACCGTTAAAAGATCTGATATCGGAACGGGTTGAAGCATTTTTTCCAGATCATAAACCAGTTGAGATGTGTAAGATGGTCCACCCCAAGGTGGACTTAAAAATACCACGTCGGCTTTCAATTTATCAGCTAACTGGAAAAAATCACCTATGATAAACTCGATTTTGTTATCGACTCCATATACGGTGGCATTGTTACGAGCCATTTCGATTTTTTTGGCGTCGATGTCTATTGCTATAACTGAAACAAAAAAATACAATTTTAAAAGAAAACCCTACTCATTGAAGCAAGTATCTGACATGCAAAAAAGTAAATCGAAACAAGCAAGCATACAAAAAAATAAAAACCTCAAACGAAAATAGAGTAAGAACTAGAAACAGATGAGAGTAAAAAATAGATAGTTTCAAATGGGAGAACTGGGATAAGTTCACAGAAGACATGGAACACAACCTACATTAATTTTACAATGGCACTATGCACTCAACACGTTACAGAATTATATTGGAAAGAAGAAGCAAATGAAAGAGGACAACACGACGAAACAACGACATTTTGCAAATTGTATAAAAAATAAATTACGGTTAAATCAATTCAAGAATTTGTAGGATTGGACCCCCATGGAATTACATAACAAATTTATAAAAATCAGGCATCAAAACTGCACAATTGGATACAAAATGGAATAATGAAATAGGTTAATGTTTCAGCTTAGGTAGTTTTGTTAATTTGATTGAATAATTTCGAAAAGATTGTTGAGGAGGTCTTGAATTATTTTGTTCTGTTCATTGGGTTTTCTCTCCTCCAAATTTTTTCCTGCAACAGATAAGTATTTAAAAATTGCCTTACTTACTTCGTTCTACATACACAATTTTTAAATACTTTAAATAAATCTGTTGCAGGAAAAAAAATTGAGGAGAGAAAACCCAATGAACAGACAAAATGTTTTGATTGAAATTTGATTGTTTTCAAAAGAGTTGTTCAAATAGTTTGTCATATAGAAGCGCATACGAATTTACACCTCATTGCGTCTTGTAGATTGGCAGTTAATTTTTATTAATGAGAACCTAAATTGTTAATTGCAATGATAAAAGAAAAGTCAGTGAACGCATTAGTTGTAGCCTGAAAACAAAATGACTTTAGAATCATTAGACAAATAACGGTTTTGTGCCATCAAATACTCTATGGATTTTTGGGGTATATTACCTTAGTTCCGAACAGAGTTCTGGATCTGTCAAAGGTCCCAAATATTTCAGGTCTTAGTGCTTAGGTCGGAGAGTCATATATGTGTTTACGTAAATTTCACACTTAAATATTCAACCATGCGTTAGAATTAGAGTAATAATTTTCATATTGTAATTATTTCAGGGTGGTGCAATTCAAGACCACCATGATTACATTGTTATTAAAAAGTTAAAATAAAGGTTAAAATGTGTTAACGGAATTTTATTATAATTCCAGTGAAGACGAGGTCAGACCCAGAACTTGAGACTTGAGTATTTATTATTTTATTGCACAAGAAATCCGTAAAATAACACAAAATATGGGACATAAAACCCTCAGAAAACTGTTTATTGTCTATACTTTAAACAAGAGGAAAATGTAATTTGTCGCGTTAACGGTTTTTAAATAATCATGGTATAGAAAACTATTGTGTCATTGCCATCCTATTAACCTCAGTTGCCTGGTTTATTAATTTTATTTTAAACGGTTTCCAAAAGTGATTGATCTATCTCCATTGTCGTATAAATTTGTTAAAATATTATAAACATTTTCCGAATATCATACTTATTGCACTATGTTCAGAAGCAATTAAAATTTCAACCCATTTTGGCAGAAACCTGAGCTAGAAGAAGTGTAGTTCATAACTTCTTCTATCAGAACCCGTTCAGTAAATTTAAATCGGGTAACTCGGGTTAATAGGGTCACATGGAGAAAATAATGCTCTAGTGCCTTTTTCGTCACATTTTCTGGTCAAGGGCCCATATCACAATGTGAAATATCACTGCGGGTCGCACTCTTATAGATTGGGTAATTGGCACTATAAATATAAAATATATCTTGGATTAATTTTATAATGGTGATTACCCAACTGAATATATTAGCAACGTAAATAGCAGTTGTTTGGTTTAAAACATTTTTCGATTTTTTCTGCATTGTTTGTTTTACAAGTTTAAAAGGCATCTATTTCATTCTTTTATTTTTGGTAGGTTACTGAGAGTTTAAGATGGTGGTAAATGAAATAAAATTGATTTAGGTCATCATGGGGAAAACTATTTGGATATGCATATCCCTTTATACAACCTACATACACAATAGCTACAGAGATATAGATTAGAAAAAACGTTTATAGAGCATTTTTTGATTTTTCGTGTTTTTTTATACAACTGTTTTCGATGTTTTTTAATTCTCTACAAATATTAAAAATAGTACGAGAAATTCGATGATATATCCAAAAATTTATTGTTTATAAATTACAATGCTCAGTTGGAATTGAATTGTTGAATTGTATGTTTTAATCATTGGTGAACTACCCATGGTTCAGGCAGCTTGTTATTAAACTTTTTTTATCTCTTATGGGCGTATATTTTCGAGGTTAGTTTACTAGAATGTCTTAAAAATTGAGAACCAGGGCTCAAGACTGACATGTCTTTAATGTTTGTACTTATCTTCTGAATGAAAAATATCTTTACTTTATGTTTGTGGATTTTTGAGAATAAGATCACACCTGGGGAAAAAAGGCTGTATATTTCAAATTTCCAAACGTTTCAGGGTCTAAATCAGACCGCGTTTCAATGGCAATTAAGATAAATACAGGGTATTTCAGAAAGAATAAAAAAAGTAGGCAACATATTTTATATTAAAACCACATTCAAAACAAGAAATACACTAAAATCAATTATATCAATAATAAAAACAAATAACACAACTCAGACAACTGCATTTATAAAATTTCTTGTCATATAAGTTTTATATTGGAGAAACGTCTAGGCCTCTAAATGTAAGAATAAATGAACACAAAAACTCCATAAATGAAAGGTGATTGCATCGCTACTACTAGCCTAGAATTTAGTTGCTCCTGGTTGCCGATGATCAAGAATAAAATTAGTAACGGTCATGTATTTTTTAACAATCCTACATCCTACATCTGGATAGTTCATAACTTTTTTCCTAGGTTCTCCCTTATGACTTAAATGTGATATCTGAAGCATCTTTGATCGAATTTTAGGCAAACTCGCAGTTATGACCGCCACATAAAATTTTACTTTTCAAATTCTTACAATTTGAAAGGAGCTTTATTATTTTTATATGATTGTTGGAATTTTCAGTATACATATATATAATGTAACTTCATAATTTCAAACATTTTCATTTCAAATTGTACATTTAACTTATTCTTTCCCTTTTTTCCCCAAGTGTGATGTTAATCACAAATAATCTATAACAATTTTTTTGCTCTTGCTATAAAAAAAACATATGCGTTTGTCATTCGGTACAAATAGATAAAATCAAACTTACCTTTATTGCATGTTAAGGCAAACTGTATGGTATTTCCCCCAGCTCCACAAAACGCATCAACAATGATATCACATTTGCATCGATCAGCAGCATGTTCAGCTACTTTTTCAGGCGTAACCGAGTACCAACTTTCTAAAACAAACGAACATAAAAATTAAATTCTATATATTATTCACTCAAATTTTTACCTTCATCCAACTTAATCCCCTGATCGAATTTACTAAACAATGAAAACCTTCTCTTCCAGTATTTCTTTAACGAGGGATTGTCTCTTATGTCGGCCGGCATCAGGAAGGATTTCTTCTTGCGTTTGCGTTTCTTAGGCAAAGGCACTTGCTCGTTTCGGTCTCTACTAGTGTCCTCGTTAGGTGGGTCTTCTTCATATGAGCTGAATTTATCGTCGGAGCTGTCAGAAAGAATCCCCGATAGGTCACACTGTAATAAATATAGTTACTAATTACACAATAGTGACCGTATTTAGAATGTTACATTAATTTATATAAATAATGACTAAATAACTGAAAGTAATTACAACTGAAATTTCCACAAGTTATTTATCAAGAAGTTCTTATATTTATATTCCACCTAAGATGTAATTGAGGATAATTAAAGATAAAACACGATTTTTTTTGAAGGATTACTTAGAGGGAGATTTGATGTAGTTGAAAGGATTATGAAGATAATTACATCATTAAGGATAGTTAAATATAAATAAGGGTGAATTATTCAAATTTAATTGGTCATTCAACAATTTGCCTGAATTTTAAAGTTTATTAATTGCTGAGAATATTGAAAGATTTAATTTTCTGCCTTTATTTTCTGAATATAGTAATTTGAAAATTTCCTTAAATGCAACCCATAGAATTTCGGACATCTCGATGACTTTTCCCGTGGAATGAGTTGCAGTTGGAGATTTTTGTCGATCTTACTTGCTTGGATTTTGGCCTTGGTTGTTTTCTCCAGATAAGTTGTTGGGTCAGTAGTAATTTGTTTATATGCTGGATCTTGTAGCAATGTTTGAATTTTGTTTGAATAATCCGCTGTATCTAAAATTACAGTCGCATTTCCTTTATCAGCAGGTAGAATGACAATGTCCTTGTTGAGGCGAAGTTGTTTCAAGGCCTCATTTTCTTCTATAGATAGGTTCCTTTTGGGTGGTTTAGACTTTCTTAGAACATGTGACACATCTTGTCTAATTATTTCAGCGGTGTTCGTTGAAACTTGTTTCCACGCCACATATTATGTCTGTTGGTATGTGTAGGGATTCAATTATATTGCCCCCTCTCACATACCAACAGAGAGCATATATGTGCGTGAAACAGCAGTTTCAAAATTAGATGCGAACACCGCTGAAATAATTAGCAAGATGTGTAACATGTTCTAAGAAAGTCTAAACCACCCAAAAGGAACCTAATAGAAGAAAATGAGGCCTTGAAATCACTTCGCCTCAACAAGGAATTGTATTCTATGCTGATAAAGAAATGCGCTGTAATTTTAGATACAGCGAATTATCAAACAAAATTAAAATTACAAGATCCAGCATATAAACAAATTACTCTGACCCAACAACTTATTGGAGAAAACAACCAAGGTCAAAATCCAAGGAAGTAGGATCGACAAAAATCCAAGCAACTCATTCCATGTGAAAAGTATCGAATGTCCAAAATTCTATGGGTTGCCAAAAGTACAAAGAAGGTGCACCTTGAGGCCAATAGTAAGCTCAATTGGATCCCCAACACAACACCTAGCGAAATACCTAGCCCAACAACTTCAACCGTTTGCAGAGGGGCAGACTCATATGTGAAAAATTCGACACATTTCATCGAAATACTTAGAAAAACGGTCTTACAACCAGAGTGTCTTCTTGTAAGTTTTGACGTAGTGTCTCTTTTCACCAACATCCCTATCGACGAAGTCTTGGATATCATAATAGAAAAATACAAACCACCTCAACACCTTGTATACTTAACAAGGCACTGTCTGATGAACACCTATTTTGTTTACGAGAACCAACGATACAAACAAGGGGAAGGAGCTCCAATGGGATCGCCACTCTCACTAGTTAAAGCGAACGTTTTTATGGAGAGCTTTGAGGAGTTGGCACTAAGAACAACAACTCTTAAACCCAGTTTATGGTTGCAATATGTGGATGATACATTTGTGATTTGGCCTCATGGGAGGGAACACCTCAATACTTCTTTAGACCACCATAATGGCATCCATCACAAAATAAAATTTACCATGGAGGTTGAAGCCAACAATCAACTGCCATTCCTTGACGTTCTCATAAATAGGAAGGAAGATGGAACCCTTGGCCTTACAGTATATAGGAAAACAACTCACACCAACAGATACCTTCATGCTAATTCTCATCACCACCCAGCCCAACTACAAGCCGTCGTCAAAACTTTAGTAACCAGATCACAAAGACTAGCTGACCAGGATAACATCAAACAGGAAATGGACACTGTAAAAACAGCTCTGAGACAAAACGAATTTACAAACCGAAATATACAAAGAGTCCTAAAGTCAAAACCGTGACAAACAGACGAGGAGCATGAGACACCAATAACCAAGGCTTATTACCGTATGTCAAGGGGACCACGGACAGTATTGCAAGAATTCTACGGAGACACGATGTCGATACTATTTTCAATACAGACAGAAAAATAAGCACGGTGTTGAGGACTCCGAAGACGAGGATCCCTTTAGAAAAACAGGGAGTGTACGAGATTCCATGTGCAGATTGTCATAAAACCTATGTGGGGCAAACTAATAGAAGAATTCAAGCTAGACGTGATGAACACCAGAACGCTGTAAGAAAGCAGGAAAAAACAACATTCATTGCGGAACACGCCACCACCATGTCACACCGAATAGACTTTGAGAACACCAGAGTACTGGCAAATATAGAACACCCGAAATCAAGACTCGTAAGAGAGGCAATTGAAATAGCGAAGAGGCCTCACAGTCTAAACGCACGCAATGAAATTCAGAACTTATCGAATTGTTGAAAAATTCTGTCAAACACCGTACCGGCCCGTACCCGTCCAATAACAACTCAACCAGAGATAAAAAATCAGCAGGCGGGAGGCGTGCCCACTGAGCGCCCAGGGCCAATCACACGCAGCCGTTCACGGAGCCAACCAATAGGCGCCGAGACGCGACTATATAACAGCGCGAACGCTTCTGAAAATCTTAGTATTCCAGTAACTAGAAGCGAAAGCAGAAGGCTACGAGAATTATGCGAACCGACCTGAAGAGGGCAGATGTGACTCTGCCGAAACGTCGTCATTTTACCATCGATCCCGGCAGGGATCAGTTATCAACTACGCGGATGAATTCCCGGAAACCACCTAAAACATTTAGTGCCCGCGAAAACTTAAAATACATATATATATATATATATATATATATATATATATATATATATATATATTTGTCAGTCAAATGTAGTCTTAAAGTAAAATCAAATTCTTGGTTTTTGGTCAATATGTTTGTATTTTCTGTTATTTGAACGTTTCGGACCCACATGCGTCCTTTTCAACAAAATATTACATTGTCGACATTTATGGTACGTCACATAGTTAACACAACAACATTTTAACAACGATATATTTTACAAAATTCAAGATGGTTTCCGAAATTTTCGTCTCGTGGGTTATTTTCATAGTCCATATTGGATCCCCATATTGAATTTTAACTATCAGATTCGTGATTAGCTAACCCAAAAACCCCCTTATAAGAAGTTTGGTGCAAAACGGCTGATTTTTTAAATTTTCATTCGCCATCTTAGATCCGCCATTTTGAATTTTGCAAATCTGACCTGGGATTCGTGAGCAGAAATCAATTTTGGTGTAATTGGCAATTATTTTCAAATTTTTTACGGTTTCTAGGTTATTACTCTGTAAAAAATAATCTGATTTAAAAAAGTGATGTGTCAAAAGATTGGCAAAAAGAGGTATAAATAGGTAAGATACCCCTTTGTATTTAAACTTGTAGTGTGATAGTCACCCCGTTTAAGAGTTGAAACAGCAGGGTAACCGATAGGTGTAAAATGTGTCCCCCCGTAAATATAAATTTTGTCTTTTACTTTTAAAGATATTTTAAAAGTAATTTTGGGTGGCTAGTTTTGAAATAAAAGCCCTCTATGTAATATACAAACGCAACGGTCTCGGGGGGTGAGGAGGGTGGTCCCGTGCACCTGGTGAGAAAAAAAGAATACATACCTTTTTGAAGTGGGAAAAAATAATTTTAAAGCTGCAGTTAACATTTAAAATAGAGAAGAACTTTTTTACTATGTTTATTATAGATTATTCTTAAATATTGTAGCAAAAATTTACATAACATTTACACATTTTTGCAAAAATATACTGTCAGGAGTTTCACCGCCCGTTTAGTTGAATGGTATGCTTGGAAACAGTGGTTATCTTTTTAAATACAAATGGGAACATAGAAAGTTGAACACTGCCAGTTTGTTGTACTTTTGTACAAAATCATTCACATCTTATATACCGCAGTTTGGTTGATGTTTTGCTAAGAAACAAATGTTTTATACGTCTTAAGGACAACAGAGGCAAGACGGCTTCCATTTAAAATCTTTTTTCTAACTTTATTTATCAAATGCTTGTGCATTTTGTCGGCACTGAGAACTAATCCATGGAGAAAATAGAAGAAAATAATGGAGCCATATTTGTAAATAATCTAATGCAACAACTGCATTCGTATATGCACAGCAAACAAATAAGAGTTGAAGAAATGGTACATTCTAAATTTTTGTTATATAACCAATAACCATACAGTTTTGTGCTTTCATAGAAAATAGATTTTCAAATACAAAATTTCAAGTCATATGGTCAAATAATGATAAACAAATCGCTACTTATACTCTAAAAAGTAAACTATGATTTCGGAAAAAAAACAATTATCTTGATTAAGTGCATGTACACAAGAAGAAAAAATAAATAGACAAATGAAAAAGAACATTTTAAACCATAATATGCATTTTAGATCTGGTTACCTTAAATTTAAAGAAAATCCATTTAAAAAAACGGTAATAAAAGAATTAGCATTTCACAAATGTAACTACACATTACTACACAAGTAAGACTAATGTTTGTATGTGACCAAATAGAATGTTTTCAATAAACAGAAGTGGTAAAGAACTTTATGTTGTGACCGCATGACTGCTTTAACAAAGGTCGAGAAATTGTGAGAAAAAAAAGAATAAAAACTGAGTTTTATCGTTATCAAATAGTTTAGGTTTTAAGGTAAGTACTAGCAACGACAAACCCGGCACGGAATTAGGCAGGCAGCAGGCAGGCACATTTCACAAGCTTCGTTGTATTTATTACGACTTTATATACTAAAAGTAACAAATTTTGACCCGTTCCTAAGGTGAATTTAGCTATTACATAGAACCCAGAAAATTTGTATTCCAATATGAGCTTAGCAGTTTGCAACTTTCATTGCCCAATTGATGAATTTATTTCATACTTTCATTCTTTTAATCATTTTCAATTTTAGTACAAAAAATGTTAAACATACGACAATAAAAGCATTTATTTCAGAATACAAAATTCAATGTGTAAAGTTCAAATTTCAGTCACTATTTGACTTATTTATATTATTCCTTATAGATAAGACAGGCTTAAAATGTGTTTCTGAATCTCTTACTAGTTATTTCTTGACAAACTAACGGAAGCTGAAATCCTCAATCATTTGTTAGTATGATTTATGAAAAATGTATTTCTCCAATGACAATATCAACCAATCTTTCAATTATTTTTAGGTGGGGAATCAGGTAGTTACTGTTTTATCTTCACGCTTCATGACGCGTTCTTCTCCGGTTTTTCCTTCACTTTATTTCTGATAGACAATACTTTTGACAAACGAACGTCAAAAATGTTCATAATTTGATGAAATAGGGTCGAAATTCGACGTCTAGGTCTACGTTTTAGATTTTTTTCTAATTAAATAATATATAAATGATTTTAAACAATTTAATCTAGAGAAATGAATACTTATTATATTTATTAGTCTTTACTGACATTACAGATTTGCAATTTCGCTTATTCTGTAAGTGCACAATACCTAATAATATTAAAAATAATTAGGTAGGAAAGTTTTTAAACGGTTTAAATATTCTCTAAACTATATATTTTCCCAACCTTAATTTGAATAATAATATATATTCACTAGCAAAGAAATCGCAACATCCAGAAAGAGACGTTTACATTTAATATTGTTTTGGTAAAACATAGATGTTTATATGGTAAGGAGTAAATGATGAAAAATTGGTGAATGTTTTTTCATGTAAACTTTTTTATCAATTAATATTTTTGCATTTTTTTTATTTGACAAAAAAAAACAAACTGTTTGATCGGATCCGAAATCGATGTTTAGTAATGTGAAAATTCCTAGAGTACGTGTCCGCCGAATGTATCGCCAGCTAAGTGAAAAGTGAATTTGAAAGAGGTCGGATTATTGGTGTACGGGAGGCGGATTTTTATACTATCTCTACCGAAAATATATGCACTCAAACTATTTACCATCCGCCGACGTGACTGAATGGACAAATTATTTTTCTCCAACACAGATTTGCCTTACTTAACGATAAACTCATTTATTTACTAAATTTATATTAACTTACAAGTTTTCAACGACTGATTTTTTAGGAAAAAATGTATTCGAAATTAATTCCTCAATTTCTACGGATATCTGTAAGTTACATTAATAAAATTATGTTATTATTTTGGCATTTTTGGTAATATGTGTCATTGTCAATGTCAATGGATAATTCAATAATCATGTCATGTCAAAATATGTAGGATGTTGTATATAAGAAAATGTTGCAAAACGCCACTAATTATCAAGAAGTGTCTGATCTGGATATACCAAAGCTATTTGGAAAGTTCAATGATGCAGTTCAATTTCTCTATTTTGGATTTTCGATACATTGCCCTAAAAGTGGTTAAAATGGCTGTTAAGACATCGGATGCACAGCAAGAGTTGTTCGTTAAAAGTTTAATGAAATATTCACAAGCATTTTCAGTAAATATTTAATGATTATAATGAAAAACAAATATAAACAAGGTGAAGCGCATTTTGTGAGTTTTCGAAATATCTTTCGTTATACTTAACTGTTAGTAACTAATTTTGAGTTCAATTATTCTTAACATTTGTAGTTTACAATTTGGCAAAGATTAACGTTCCTTGCTTATTACAACACACTAATGAATTTTTGAAAAAATCTACTTTTTACCAGTTTTATCGCCTTTCTTCGGAGAAAAATGTTCCTAACATTATATATGGGTGATTCTTAGATAACTGTGATTTTTACAAATCGACATTTTTTTTAATCAAAAATACTTTAAAACTTGTGTTCTGGGTGCTATTGGTCTTTTATTATAGTCAAAATTAAGCCTGTAACTACAACTTCAATAGAAAAGAAACTAGAACAAAAATTAGAAATGTCACGGTCACGGTACTGATACCAAAATTAAAAATTCAAAATACTTGCCGAATAAGCCTCTTTAAATTCTTAAAATAAACAAATGATAAATTATAGGACTTTGATAATCATACAGATATGTACGGTATTTCCTTTCTTGATTTTAACAATCTTTAAAATTTATTAACAGTAGAATTTCAAATAACAATTTTTATAATAGTCTTAGAATAAAACAAATTTTAACTTTAGTTAAATCTATTATTCTATGAAACCAATCAATATTGGGGTATAATTGTAGCATAATTTGATGAATTATACAATAGATTTTAGTTATAAAAGCTAAACTTTAGATTATAAGACGAGTCTACAGAAATTTTTAGATTTAGTTTGAAAATCGAAAATCAAACATGCCATGGGTATATTTCTGTAAGTTATTCATGATCCATGAATACTTATGCTTTAATATACAATGTCGACGGTAAAATACTATCAAATATATATTTATAATTTTCTCATCAAAAAAATCATGTTGAATAATAAATAAAGTACTAAACATAAAAAGTCTCAGTTATCTAAGAATCACCCATATAACCGCTCGTTTTGGAGTTTTTGTTAATTCTCTTCCATAGAGGGCATTACGATCGCTTCATCATTTGTCATAATAAAGGTAAAAAACAAAAAATATATTTTTTACCGGTTTTATTGATTTAAATAATTTACTTCCATGAATTTCTGTCACGTTTAAATCTCTGTGACTCGTTTAAAGGGAAATGATATTTTCGAGGTTCTTATAATCGAGATAAATTATGATATATGCCTTAACGTGCGTTCAAAACTAACATGTTTGATCAACATTTAATCACCGTCTTTAATGCCCATAAGACTTGTTCACCCTTATTTACCATAATTGTAGAGCTAATTATGTGAAACTTTCCAATGGCTACCTATTAAAGTTAAAAAGATACAGCCTTGTGAGAGGCAGACAGACCTCACTTCTCATGCTTATGCTGCTGCTACCCGCGCTGTTTCAAAGGACTGGCAGTGTGGGCGATAGCAATGTGACGTCTTCCATTGCCAAAGTCGAACGCGATCCTACCGTAGAAATAATTCTGGCAAGCTACGGGCAGTGCAAGTAGCATAATGTAAACGAGCCATAAGACATTAGAAGATATTTTGGTCACCATTATATAACACAAGAACTTGAGGGGGAAAATTCTCTCATCTCAATGATGTCAATACATAAACTAAAATTGGCGCATTTGGAATTTTTCATAATGAATAATATCTGAAATAATAAATTTATACCATTTGATTGTTTCATACTATGTATCTCTGAAGAACAAAATAAAAAATGGTCAAGTAAAATGGAGAAAACATACCAAACGAATGAGAGGCACCAGACTACCTAAACAAGTAACAAAATATAGACGACAAAGAGGGAGAGACCTACGGAGAACAGGAAAAGGCGGAACAGACTGAATATTTATACCTTGAAGTGAAGAAGAAGACAAAGCTCATTATTACAAAATTAATTAATTAAAAGCAGGGGCGGCTGTCCCTTAAGTGCACTCGTGCGCTGAACCACCAAATTTAATAAGCTTTTAATAAGGTTAAATATCAAACAAAATGTTTAATAAATATCATTTCAATACCAACGAATTTATCAAAAAACAATTTAAGCTCTAATCCAAACTTGTATTAAGACTTATATTCGCTTGAAAGAATATTTCACCGTGCATTTCGGCTAGCGCACAGCGAAACTTATATAGCTTCTATGAGATACGAAATAACACGCTTGGCGCGTGAGATAGAAGATAGTTAATGCAAACTATATGAAGTAATGGGCTGAATCTCGTACGCCGCACGGAGACAGCGAGCTGTGCTGATATTAACAGGACGTATCCGAACGTTTCAATAATTCAAATTTTTGTTTACGTGATTTAATTAGTGGTTGCTTTGTTTTTGTCATCGTAGTCTATGAAAGAATATTTAATATACAGAGTGTGTGTTTACATAACTGTGAAAATGAGTATCAACTTTAACATTGACTATATTAAAAACAATAATAAATCGTTTCAAAACAAATTAGATATAAAATTGGCTGGACCATCTAGGCCATATCTTAATTGAAAACAAAAGTGCAAAATGAAAAATAAAGTATTTACAGGAAGTTTTAAAAGTGAAATTTATAATAAAAAGAAATGGTTGTGTGGATGTCATCGCATCAATACATTATTTTGTTTTCTTTGCATTATTTACGGCGAGGAATCAATTTGGACGGAAACTGGAGTGAAGGATTAAAACGTTTCTTAGAAATACGATGTCTCAACACTGGCTAAATGCTCTTTCTGTGCTTAGTATTGAAATATATATATATATATATATATATATATATATATATATTCTATCAATGCTAGATTTAAAAAAAAGGCTCATTGAACATTTCGCTTTCGAGGAAAGTCGACGAATATTTTAATTAATAAAAAATAAATGCAGTATTAGCAAAGCTATGGTTTGTTTTGTTACATCTTTGAATCCCAATATTTGACCTGTAAAGTGCACCACCCGTTTCATAACCCACCAGCCGCCAGTGATTAAAAGTACGTCTTTTTTAAATGAACTCATGTCTAAAAAACTTGCTTGGCTATATCTGTTTTATTGTATCATTAATTAAAAAAAAAGTGTTTTTAGTGCCTAATGTTTGACCCTCTAAGAGTATTAAGACAATACAATTAAAATTTGCTTTCTTAATTGCAAACCTCAAACATAATGATGTAACTTCTCACTGTCCTTGACAACACGAGAATTGTCCAAGGACAAAATAAAAAACCACAATTTTTACTAATAAATGTACGCAGTCGGTCTCCAATCAAAAAAAGCTACTGATATAAAAAGAGATTATAAAAATTTTACCTCTTCTGATTCTTCAACATTTGGCAAAACATTACCGTCATCATCAAAATAGACATGACGTGATTTTTTGGTTTCCGCCTTCATATTTAACTGCCTGTTTTGGTGCTTGATGTTTTTCATTTTGTATGTGACACTACCAGAGGCAGGTTTATCGGAATCTTCTTGGAATTTGATTCCTAAGATATTGAAGGCAGCTCGTATTCTGTTTCTGCCTGCATTGAAACTGTCAGATTTTTCAATTGAAGAGGTGCTAAAATAACCACATAAAATAAATCAGTGACAAAATATTTTCTTATGTGTGGAAAAAATAAATTATTTAAAAATTATCTAATAACTTCTGGAATTCGAGGTCAAATTAATTATTTTTTCTTGGATTTTGTGAAGTATATCAGTTACCATATTTTTTAACGTTATCTGTATTGAAACTAATTAATTGACAATGGTGACAGGATTGACTGAAATTCTTATTAAGATGTAAATACAAAGATTTTCTGAAGAACAGCAGAACGAGACCTATTAAATTAAGGTTTTTAGACACGCCAACTCATATTAATCATAATAAAGAATTATAAATAATAATTTTGGTAAACCACAACTCTTTGTTGAACGAACATATGACAAACCTAAAGTGATTGTTTACATTGAGACTTACAAATTAGTATATTGGTATTTTTCCAGATTTAAATTATACTCACTGACAATCTGACAAAGAAATAGCAACACACAGAATGACATTTTTAAATTTAATATTGTTTTGGTAAAACATAGATTGATAAAAAAAGTTTACTTGAAAAACCATTCAGCAAACTTTATCAAATTTACTCCTTACTATAGCATCTCAGAAATTCTTAGTGTCCTTAGTGTTAGTAAGCCAAAAAGACTAGTCGGAATAGGACAATCAAAATAAACAGGGTGTTAAATGCTGGCCAACGTTTCGCTTTATTATATTCAAAGCTTCATCAGGGCTTGCATTTGTTATTGTTTACCGGGTTGAAAAAATATTAAACCATCACAGGCATTTACAAAAATGTATAAACGACTCATATAGAAAATGAGTCTATTAGGCGAATGAACTATTTCAAATATAATAATTTGTTTACTTTGACTTGTTTTTTTAAAATAAGGAAACAAATTATTATATTATTCTGATCAAGCTTTGAATATAATAAACAACCTGTTTATTTTGATTGTCCTATTCCGACTAGTCTTTTTGTCTTACTGACACTAAGGACACTAAGAATTTCTGAGAGAGATTTGATAAAGTTTGCTGAATGGTTTTTCAAGTAAACTTTTTTTATCAATTAATATTGTAATCGTTGTTGTTGTTGCATTTTTTTAATTTACCGAAAAAAATGGGATCCGAAATGAATGTTTAGTAATGTTAAAATGCCTAGAGTACGTGTACGCCGAATGTATCGCCAGCTAAGTGAACTTTAAAGAGGTCTAATTATTGGTTCACGGGAGGCGGGTTTTCAATTTGTAAATTCCATCTAAAATGAAAGTGTCAGATACCTTTTTGTACTCTTTCCAGCTGTGCTTTTCGACTTTCCAAAAGCCATTGGTAAGCCCATTGCCGACATCTCCTCCATTTCGGTTTGGAAGTGTATAGTCTTCGGTTTCTTCGTCTGACGAGTGGTTATCTTGATTGTCCTTTTCTTTACCATCACCCATATTTAAATTTTCTAACAATTGCCCTAACGAATCCGCTATTTGAGCATTTACTAGTGAGGAACTGTGTTTAAAGTTGCCTTCATCCACTTTACCTTGAAACACCTTGTTGATATTCTTCTTCAACAGCGGCGATTTTGCAGAGTGATTTTTTAGGTAAGCAGTAGGCGAGGAAGCTGGTTGTGATTGTTCTGATAGCTCTAGAAAATCATGAGCTATAAATAAACAAAAGTGTTTTTAATGGATTTTATCATTAATCAGTGTAAGATAGAAAATTCTCAAGATTTCACATTTAAAAAAATAATTAGAAATAGGTTTATCTTTTTATAGATCACCATGTTAGTCAATTTGGTATGTCGTGCATATAATTTAATTATAGTTAATTATCTATCTATAAGAAAAATGATAACTATTGATCCATTGTCACAAAATTTATCAAAAAAATATAAATCTGTCCAGTTATCGTCAAACCACTGTCATTATGCTCCCTCCCGCATGTAAAAATAAATAAATATAAAAATATTTAAAAGTCGAATATGAGATTAAAAAAATGTAACTAAAAGAACAGATGATGGGTACAAGAACCTCAGAATCATGGCGAGCCTTCAATAGAATAAGAAAAAAGAAGTAAAACTAGTTAAGTATCCCGTTCCCATAAGAGGACAACAAGATAAAGAAATAGCAGATCAGCAGCACGTGCAGACGATTCATCATATGCTAAAACTGAATTAAATTACTTTCGCATATCTTAATGCTTTTGTTTTCAGATTAGAATAGACGTAAACATCGTAGCGACTAGACGTATAATTTTATATTCAGTAGTAAATTAAAAACTTGTAATATTTTTCCGCTCGATTAAACTTTTAAAAATCTTTTTTAAAAAGTTATTTTTGAAAACAAAAAATATTGCTGGCGCAGTCATTCGGATCTGAACGAATTTCTTCAAGCAAAACGTCAGTTTCCACTGTTAATTCAGAGAACCAAACTCCGCAAAGAAGAAAAGAAATCCACAACGATCTAATACCAGACCAGAGAAATCAAATGAAGATCATCTGTTTGGTACTGTGAGTAGACAAAGTTGCTTTCCTTGTTATATATATATATATATATATATATATATATATATATATATAATTTCCTTATATTCATATTTACCCAGTTTATGTCTATCTCCTCGAATTTGCCTGATTCATCAAGAGAAAACAGCGCTATCGAGTTAATTTTAAGAGAACAAAATTTTGAATTTGATTTAAGTACGTTATTTTCCGATTTAAACATTTCAAATAGTTCAGTTAACGATTCAAATATTTTAAATATGAATCCGAACAGACAAGCAGGTAACGTTCCAGTTTTTGAACCCAAGATACTACAAATTATTTCTTGATACCACTATTATTTGATTGAAACCCAGAAAATATCCAAAGCGTACAAAACATAACAATTATATAAGCCATTTATTCTAAACTAATCGGTAAAGCTAGAGAAGTTTATAGTATTTGCATTGCTAAAGATTGGCACACTGTCAAAAGGGCGTTAATAGCACATTTTGGAGATCAGCGCGATGAGAATGGTTTACTTTTTGATTTAGATCAACTAAGACAATTTCAAAGTGAACCTTCTTTACAATTTTATACAAGAGTTATGTCGAATTTAAGCGCATTACATAATTATGTTGACATTCACGAAAATCTTGTTCAGAACAGTTAAAAAGACATTTTATAACACCCACGCTTTAAAAATATTTTTAGCAGGACTAAAAGAGCCCTTAGGTTCTACTATTAGAGCTATGAAACCCAGCACATTAGCTGAAGCCAGACAATATATTATTGCCGAAAATAATATTCGACACTTACAAAGACTTTCCAATTTCGACAACAATCATCACAAAAACAATTTCCAACATCAAAAACAACATAATCATAACCAACATTTCAAACAAAATCCAAATCAATTTCAAATGCAAAATCAATTTCAATCTTTGAATAGAAATCAAATTCCAAGTTAGTTTTTACCAAATAATTTCCAATATGAACAACCACAATTTCCTAGAGGACCAATACAAATTCAACAAAGACCAGTTCCTCAACAACAAATTTTCACAAACAGACCAATTTTCCCTCAACAGCAAAGAAACTCAATTAATGTGTGGCAACCAAGAGGTAATATCCTACAACAAACTCCTGTTCCTATGAGTGGTGTTTCAACAATAAAACCCTATTCACAAGATCCTAGAAATCAAAGATTTTACCAAAAACCAAAAAACCCATATGAAGTACACAATCTTGAACAATTTGACCCTTCTTATGAAAATCCCGAATTTTATTATGAAAATATGCCAGAAACAGATTTTCAAAATGAAAACATTCATGAAAACTATACTGACATCAACTTACAAGAACCAGAACAAAGTTCAGAAGAAGCAAATTTTCCAACATCTGCCTCAACGAAAAACCCTACATAGAACTACATTCTATCTATGACAAAAAGAACATTCCTTATACAAAAATATCCAACCCTCCATTAAAACTTTTAATAGACACGGGTGCAACAAAATCATTTTTGAACCCCGAAGTAGCAGAAAACTATTTTTCAGATCTCATAAAGAAAGAACCCTTTACGATTTCTTCAATTTTTCAGACAACTACAAAAAATTATTGTATCGAAATCCCAGCATTTTCAGAATTTAATTCTAAGAAAAATATTAAATTTTATTTATGCAAATTCCATAATTTCTTTGACGGCTTAATAGGCTATGAAACAATGAAAGACCTTGATGTTCAAATTGATATAAGAAAATTCACATTGAAAACTCCAACTTCCAAAATTAACCTAGATCATTATGAAACAAAGAACAAGCTTTTATTCTTTGCCCGATTAGAACATCATACCATTGAAACCCTTAAAGTTCCAGTTAACATTCAAAATGGCGAAATAGAGATAAATACACTTAAATTAGGTAATTGTTTTATCCCAGGAGGTATAACAACTGCAATAAATGGTTATGCCAACGTGGAAATTCAAAATAACACTGATGACCCCCAAGAAATAAAATTATATTCTCCCATACCTGTAAAACTTTTCAATCAAAATGACTTTGAAATTTTTCATGCAACAATATATCCCAATGAAGGACAATACATTCCAAAAAAAAAGGAAATTATCAACTTAATCCGAACTCAACACATGAACTCACAAAAATATCACATTGAAAAATTATGTCATTCATCTGACATTTTCAAAACCAATGATGAACCACTGACTTTCACTAACCAAGTAAAACACAAAATAAAAACTTCTGACGAAATTCCAGTTTATTCAAAATCATATCGATTTCCTTTTGTCCATAAACCCGAAATTCAAAGACAGATCAAAGAAATGCTCGATAATGAAATTATTCGACCAAGTAATTCTCCATGATCGTCCCCGATCTGGATAGTTCCAAAAAAAGCCGATGCTTCCGGTATTAAAAAATGGCGAATAGTAGTAGACTATCGTAAACTAAATGAAAAACAATTGATGATCGTTATCCCATTCCAAATATTTCCGATATTCTCGATAAACTTGGCAAATGCCAATATTTCACGACTTTAGACTTAGCGAGTGGCTTTCACCAAATTGAAATGCATCTCGACGATATCAAGAAAACAGCTTTCAATGTCGAACACGGTTATTACGAGTATCTCCGTATGCCGTTTGGTTTAAAAAACGCCCCCGCAACGTTTCAGAGAGTCATGGACAATGTCTTAAAAGGTTAACAAAATAACATCTGTTTTGTGTATGTCGATGATATCATTTGTTTTTCCTCCTCACTCAACTCTACTCGAACATTTGAGAACACTTACATTAACAAAACCAGATATAAGCCCTTTTGAAAAACTTTCTTATGCAATCATAGGTTACAACAATTCCCTTCAATCAGTTCCAAAATATAAGCCCATTGATCTTATTTTTGGTCAATTAGAATTAAACGAACCAATCGAAATCGATCCCCAATCCCAAGTTGTTAACCACGAACTTGACAAACATAAAGAAATCATGAAAACTTTATACCAAAATGTTTCTGAAAATATGCAAAAACAAAAAGCAACCCTTATTCAGAAAATTAATGAAAAAAGGAATGACCCTCCTGATATTCAACCAGAAACTACAGGTTACAGAAAATTAACGGAAAGACAAGGCAAAACTAAACCTTTATATAAACCTGAACATATTTTACAAAATACGGATTTAACAGTAACGACACCTCAAAATACCTATCACAAACAAATATTTAAACCGCCTCGAAAATTTATTGACAAAAACTTGTTACAGGTTGATGACACTACACCTGACGATGAGTCAGAAAGTTCAAATTCGGAACTCAAAACTAATCCCGGAGTCCTTCCCTTTAAACTTGGAAGTTCCCGACTAAAAATCGCATCTCACACTTTCCTACATTATGTCCGAATTGACCCAATCAAATCACAAATTTTATCAATCACCAATATATATGATAACTTTGAACATGTAATACGTAACGTCACGTCTATTCAAAAAGAACCACTTCCTAGTTCTTATAAACACTTAGAATATGAAGTTGAATTATTAAATCAAAAAATGAATTCACTTTTCCCAAATAATAGAAATAAAAAAAGATTAAACCCCTTAACATCTGTAATAAAATATTTCACAGGAAATATGGACGCCCAAGATGCTCAAGAAATTCATGAAAGCATTTCAGAACTTGAAACTAATCAAAATAAAATTGTTAGAAAAGTTAATAAACAAATATCATTAACTTCGGCACTTATGAAAAATATTCATGAAACAATTACTAAAATATCAAATAACCAAAATTTGATTGAAAATAAAATTAAACAATTAAGAATAGGTTTGAACGAAATAAATTTTAACTATGCTCATTATTTAGAGATTTAAGACATTTTGAATCATATTAAATTAAATTCAGACTCCTTATTGAATTTTCTTTCAGACATGGAAAATGCTATAAGCTTTGCTAACTTAAAAGTTTTACATCATAGTATCATTTCACCAAATGATTGTTGATCAATTGCAAGAATCACACAGTTATTCACAATTATTATTTTCTGTACGTGATTATCTCAAATATTATGAAGTAGTTGAAACAAATGTAATCATTTCACAAGATAAAATAATATTTTCTCTTGATTTTCCATTGGTCCATCCTGATATCTTTGATTATTATCACCTTTATGCCATACCAAATGAAAATCAATCAATAATTATCCCACCATCTTCCTATCTTTCCATAAGCAACAATGAGTACCAATATCAAGATGAAGAATGCAAAAACTTATGGTCAAATTATTTGTGCAAGAAAAATCGCCTTTTGCCACTACTTCAAAATCTCGATTGTATAACTTCACTTTTATCAGTCGAAAAAAGTTAGAAAACTTCCCACAAATTCCAATCAAAAATGCCCAACAGATAATTGAAGAAATCAATGAAGCCCATTACATTGGAATTTTCCCGAAACAACAAAAAGTTCAAACCACATGCCAAGAAAGCGACGTAGCAGTCCTTCAAGGAACATTTTTGTTCATTGTCCCGTCCCGCCAAAATGTTCAATCAAAACCACAACGTTCATCTACAAAAACGAAAAAGGTACAATCAAAGGTCATCCAGTTACCTTAGACAAAATAAAAGCAATCAGTCTACCAGTTTTACCAGTGCAAAAGCTCAACCTAGAAAAAAGTGCCACTAGAGAAGTTACATCAACTTCAAATTCAGGAATCAGCTGAAGAGCCCTTAGAAGAAATCAAAATACAGTCCAAACTTTCAACATGGTTCCTATATTTCACAATTTTCCTGATTATTGCAGTGATCCTGTTTTTCATTGTCAGGAAGCGAGAACTGATAATGAAATTGTTCCAGTTCAGCCAACCAGGCCCCAAACCGGAAGTTAGTCCGTCTCAAGTGGTTCCACCCTTGACGAACCTTTAGGGGTGGAGGAGTTATGTATCCCGTTCTCATAAGAGGACAAGATAAAGAAATAGCAGATCAACAGCACGTGCAGACAATTCATTATATGCTAAAACTGAATTCAATTACTTTCGCATATCTTAATGCTTTTGTTTTCAGATTAGAATAGACGTTAACATCGTAGTGACTAGAAGTATAATTTTATATTCAGTAGTAAATTAAATTTTTCCGCTCGATTAAACTTTTAAAAATCTTTTTTAAAAAGTTATTTTTGAAAACAAAAAATATTACTAACTGGACAACTACAAGGGCCTGTTTCATAATCAACTTGTAACTTGTAGATTTGTAACTTGTAGAATTTAACGTCAAAATTATTGTACAAGTGACAACTTGTAAAATTCAAAATATTAGTATTCGAAATGTGCACGAGAGTAGCACAGAACATAGATCATGCAAAAAAAGAGAGAGTAGCGCCACCTAACATGCGCAATTATTGGCGAATATGTCAAATAATGACTTTTATACAAAGAGAATAAATAATATGAATATAATAATGTTTTTAGATGAAGTTGAAAATGCTACACAGAAAAACGGAAATAAATACAGGTTTTGAAAATATGAAACGGAAAGTTTCCAACCTTAAATTGTATTTAGATATACAGGTAGCACAAAAAATTCTAAAGATCATGAATTATAGTTAACCAGCTTTCAAATTAGAAGAACTTGAAAGAGTTGTCTTTAGAATTTATAAGTGGCGTTCCTAGGTACGACTTTGTTATAAGATAGCGCATTCGCCAAAATTGCGAGCAAATTGTAATGTGAAATAAATACGTTTTAACACATGTCATAAATGTTGAAGAGCTACAAAATAATGACAATAATTATTTAATAGGATCACACATCACTCCTCAAATACAGGTGACATATACACCATATAAAACAAATTTAAGGGTAAGTAATCTCATAACTTTAAATCTAATGAAGCACACATTAGTATTGGTAAATTTTACATCTTAATTTATTCTTTACAGGTTAATGATTCTTGTGTTGTCACAGGAGTAAAATGCAGTGGTGTTTATAATCGGAGGCAAATGCATGTGGCTACTTTAATACATCTTTCAAAAATAAGCAATGAACAACAATGAGGAACATTCCTTGCTCAAATATTCAAAATGAAGTTCATTCAAGATGTTTTCATCAGTATCCAAGACTGAATCTTGTCAAACATGATCAATAACTCATAATGAATTATTGCAAGAGTCTTAAAACAAGTATTAGAGGCAGACACAATACTTAAGTTTAATTGCAGAAGTAATTCCTGAAATGTTTAAAAGATGAATTACATTTGCATGTATTTCTCGGTCTTCAGTCTTGACAATGGGGTCTGATTTAGACTTTGAAATGTTTGGACTTTTGAAATATACAGACTTTCAAGTTCATGTGGTGTTATTCCCAAAGAACTCAGAAAAAATAAAAATCAGAGATGCCACAATTGTCATCCAGAAAACAACAACATGGTTTTTATAATATGGTTTTAGAATTTCTCCTAGTGTGTAATCACTTTGTTATAATTAAAATTCACTTTGGATTAGGTATAAAAAAAATCAAACATGCATCTTCAAATGCAAATTTATTTCATCTTTTAAACATTCCAGGAATTACTTCTGCAATTAAACTTAAATATTGTGTCTGCCTCTAATACTTGTTTTAAGAGTCTTGGAATAATTCATTATGAGTTATTGATCATCTTTGACAAGATTCAGTCTTGGACACCGATGAAAACATCTTGAATGAACTTCGTTTCGAATATTTGACCAATGAATGTTACTCATTGTTGTTAATTGCTTATTTTTTAAAGATATATTAAAGCAGCAACATGCATTTGCCTCTGGTTATAAACACTGCTGTGACAATACAAGGGTTATTAACCTGTAATAAATAAATTAAGATGTAAAATTTACCAATACTAATGTGTGTTTCATAAGATTTAAATTTATGAGATTACTTACCTTTAAATTTGTTTTATATGGTGTTAATGTCACCTGTATTTGAGGAGTGATCCTGTTAAATATCTATTGTCATTATTTCGTAGCTCTTCAACATTTATCACATGTGTTAAAACTTATTTATTTCTCATCACAATTTAAGATTGGAAACATAACGTTTTATATTTTCAAAACCTGTGTTTATTTCCGTTTTTCTATGTAGCATTTTCAACTTCATCTAAAAACATTATTTCTTATTTATTGTCTTTATATAAACGTCATTATTTAACAATAGTTGCGCTACTCTGTTTTTTGCATGATGTGTTCTGTGCTACTCTCGTGCATATTTCCAATACTAATATTGTTGATTTTACAAGTTGTCACTTGTACAAAAATTTTGACGTTGAATTCTACAAGTTACAAAACTACAAGTTACAAATTGATTATGAAACAGGCCCCAGGGTGTTCAGAAAGAGTATGTGTATTTGAACCGTCCTGCCCTTTTAAAGGCGAAGTTCAAAGGGGCGCGGCTCAGGTCAGGCCAAATATGGAAAAACTATTCGAGGGCGGATATGACTACCGAAATGTCATTTTACCATCTAACCCGGCAGGGATCAGTTATCAACTACGCGGATGATTTCCCGGAAAGCACCTGATACATTAGTACCGGCGAAAATTTAAGAACATAAGTTATAGCATCAACTCATCAAGGTATTTCAAACCATCAAGCAACGGTTCCCAGCTGAATCAGCATTGATTGTAAGAAATTAAATTAATTCGTTATAAAATAAAGTTCAATTTCTTAAGCCTAGCATTCATTTGTCATAAATAATATACTTTACCAATGTTTGGAGATTCCAACATAGACCTAATAAACTTATGGTAATGATCCAAGTATTCCCGTTCATAGTGATTTTTCCACAAAATATTCCACTGGTTTTGGTAATCTTCTTCAGATTCTTCGGAACTCAAAGAACTATTTACGGAGCTTACCGAAGAGAAACTGTCAGAACTAGATGTGCTGTTACTCAATTCTATAGACGAAACTGTCATATGAGTGACGTTTGTCATAGAATCGACAGTTCTAGCAGAGCCACTCGCATGGGAACCGCACCTCGAGCTCAAAAGCCGTTCGGCTTCAGTTTCACCTTCGATACTCAGAGGTGACAAGGGATTCCAACCTTCTGAAACTTCTCCGTACAATTTTTCGTCACTACCCGACAGGTGGCGTATTAGAACTTTGTTTTTTGAAATGTAATCCAATTTTTCAAACTGTGGTGGCTCCTTTCGTTGCTGTTCATTGAACGTTTGCACATCTTTGTTTTCAAAAGAAAACTTCGACAATTTTGGCTCCAAATTGTCGACCACTATTGCTAAAATATTATTCATTATAAAAAATGAATTGTATTTACACAGGGTGTTCCAAAATGTTGTTGCCAAACTTACGTTGTAAAGGAATGAACGAGCCGCTTTAGCAGTAGTAGTTTTTTTTATTGAAGATAATGCAAAAAAATATAATAATTTAAAATGGCGACACCCATCATCATCAATCTCCCCAACTGTTTCTCCTTGGGTACCTAAAGACTGTCTGATAGATCCAAGGGCATCGCCAGCAACCGTATGCTGGACCTAGTTATGGGTCGAAACGGAAGGTAATAAGTTTGTTCGCAGAGACCAGTTGTCAATAATTTAAACGGTTTGAAAAATTCCCCAATCGAGTGCTGACACAGCGAACTGTTGAGATCGCTGATTCGTGGAGAAGTTTTCAAACCGTTGGCAGCTGGTCTTTACCATCACGCAAAGGCGTAGATTATATATTTCTGGAGGTAACCTGCAAGGCCAAAATGTGGTGCTAAGAATAAAAAGGGCAATAGAGAGAGCAAGAGGCTATTTTACACGATTGACAGATGCAGCGAATGAACTACATACTGCACATTATTAGGTGTAGGTTGTTCGTTAATTCGATGCAAAAGTTCGGCAAGAACGTTGGTGATTCAGAAATCGCTCAGCATAAATATGCTCAGCCTCTCTAGCATTCCATCCCGTTTGGCCATAAATAAAATTAAGTATAATTTTTAGGCCTAAATTTAACAAAATGTCTTTTTTAGATGTTGCACATGCATGCCTGTGTCTGTAGTGTCAACATGATGTGAGACTCTTAATGAAAATCACCTATTTGCTCACTCCAAAACTAGTCGAAATTGCAATCTCTAGCTTGCGTCAGCTGAGCACCTGTATTTTATGCACTAATTCGAGTATTCTTTTTCCTCAGCCTCCTTTGTCTTCATTATTCCTCTAATAAAATTACATATTTCATTGTTTATGTATTATTCTGCATTCGTGTTTATTACGTTCTCTGGGGCCACTGTCTACCAGATCTTGTTTTTCATTGCTGTTATATTTCTTACACTGAAGACATGTAAGCTCAGCAGTGACTTCGGCAATTTATTCAAGTATGCTTTAAAGCTTCTGTTGTCCGATAGAAATTGAGTAAGATGGTAATCGGTGCTGCATCTTTTTCGTTTACCCACAGTCTCATTTCTAGAATTAATAATAGGCTTGTTCATAGTAGCCAGTTGCCAATAATTCCAACGGTTTGAGAAATTGTACTCCAATCGAGCGTTCACCGAATTAACTACCGAGCTGGCTGATTGGCGTAGAATTTCTCAAACCGTTGGAATCGTTGGCAACTGGCCACTATGAACAAACCTATTATCGTCCACACTGACTTTTCCTTAGTATGTCTGCTCTCTCCCTGCCTCAATTGATTTTTTTTCTTTGTAGGTATTTCTATGTTAACGCGTTAAATTTAATCATATAAACACCATAAGTCCCTTGGTATTCAAGATATATCCCGCTTTTTGTGCTACTATAGTAGTCATATAAAACTTGATTTGTATTTCTTCCATGTGTTTCCCATAGGAGTACTGTTTCGAATTTATGTGGAGCCCATTGAAGTGGGATACCCTTCATTAATCCCCGATTTGATTCCCAAAATTTTCGCACCCTATCAGTTGTTCCGTATATAACGCCAGGTTATCAGCAAACCTTACTGTGGTAGTATTTCTAGGAATTCTCATTTATAGCAGTCCCAACACAGAGCCTTGGGGAACCCATTTACCCATTAATAAACATGTTTTATATATCTATTACTCAACTATTATTCTGTATCTTAATTAGGTATAGAGTGACCCTTTTTAATCTTGAATGGTCTACATAATCTTACCCCATCGAGCTGTTTTCCTCAGTTTGTTGCAAATAAAACAAATCTGAAACCCTTACTTTGTTGCTATACTCTCTAAAATATGTTTATAAATCGTTTGTAGGAAATCCAGTTTTATTTATTAGACGATCAAAAAATGATTGTTTTGTATGCATAATCTTCGATAAAAAAGAAAGTTTTAGTAAAAAAATACCCTAGAGCAAAACGAGTTTTTCCCTACTATAACCCCTATAACCTCCTCAGGTTTCTGAGCACCTATTTGGAACACCCTGCAATATTTTTGCTTAGATAGATAGAAAAATTGGGATATGATTCATACCTGCAGGGGTCTCAAGTTCGTCGACGCTTTCTTGAGTATAGTGCAAATAATCGGGATTAATGTAGGCACTGTATTTTCCAATCCAAGATTCCCAAATCAGTTTTTCCCCGTTTACGGCCCAAAATTTATTCCATTCGATTTCAAGTTCGCTTTTGTTGTATTCTGTTAAATCAGCCCCGCTATCACTTTGATGAATAGTACCCTTAATAATCGAGAACTGATCGTGATTGTCTCTGATACTGTCGTGCTCGTCCGTGGAAATTGTGTCTGTATGGGAAGCGCTACAATAACAGCTTAAATTTTCTATTTCAACCTGGAAATAAAAAAATAATTAATATAGACCAGTGAATATATCACATAAAGCTGAAGAAAATGTATTGGTACACAAGCGTTTTTTGAGTAAATGTGATGCGGTGCTAGAAAAGGCCATTCATCTTTGGTTTCAAAAAATGTTGTATTCAAAATTAAAATCAGTCAAGAAATAAAAAAGTTATTGGAAAAAACTTGTCAATGGATTGTTTTAGTTTTTGTTATAACTTTGCAAAAGTTCGTTTAAATTTGACAAAAAACTGCTTTATAACACTAGTTTTTCAAACTATGGGAATGATAGCGCTCTAGATACTATTGCCTGGAAATTCCGAATTGTTTACCCCGCTTGGGAAAAAAATATCAATTACACAGCCCCACAAAAAAAATCTGCTCTAAGAACTTCACTATGGAAACTAGGGGTTTTTGGGACGGTAATTCCGAATCCTGGGTCCGTTTGACTTCATCAGGTCAGAGTCAAGATCATTTAAAGGTCAAATCGAGAAAATCCTTAAAAAATCTGGAAAAATTCATTATGGAGTTTTTGGGGTCGCTGATTCCGAATCCGGGGTCCGTTTGACCTAAATAAGGTTAAGGTCAAGGGCATTTAAAGGTCAAATCGAGAAAACCCTTCAAAAAATCTGGAAAAATTGATTATGAGGTTTTTCGGGGTCACTTATTCCTTGTCAGGACTAAATCATAGTCATTTTAAGATCAAATCGGAAATTTTACTTGACACCCTTCTGTTTCAGCAGTAGATTAACAATCACATTGACCCCTTTTTTAATTTGGTATCTCTTCAATATCTGCTCTTACTTAGATCAAATCAAACAAAAATTCAATGGCACTGCAACCTCCTCTCCGGTCTCTATTCCCCAACATTTTCACTGGGTAACCTAGATCTAGGGTAAATGGAGCACCCAATTTTCAGCTGATTCTTCAAATTAGGGTCAAGGACATACAATGTATAGTGCGAATCAGGTTTTCTTACTTGTTTTCATTGATTGCAAATCAATATACCAACAATAGCACAACTCAAAATCCTGACACCACTTGAAAAGATGACAATTGCTTCGATAGAAGATGTCAGCGAAGGCACGCTCCTTGCAGAGGGACATTAATGTGTGAGAATGATTTCGTAGTGTTGACGACAAGTTGACAATGTCCTCGTCAAAATCAGAAACCTCTCATTCTTGCCATTGTTCCAAAAATAACAACTTGCCATTTTTTAACAAAAAGAACAAGGACATTTTGGTGTTAATGTTGCTGTTTTATTTTGGAAGACAACTAGTATATCGCACATAAAAGGTGTTTTTTTAAGATGTACCTACCTGCATTACTTGAGAACGCACCTTTAAATCAATTAAATAACAAACACAGTCAAAACTCCCATAATATTCGCTCGTCCACAAATATGGTTCTTAATACCAGATTGCGAGAGTGTTACTTAATTTTTTTGAGATGCGTGAAAGTATATGTTTTTTGCTATTTTAAATTATACAGAGTTCAATTTAAAAATATAAAAGTAACTGAATATTTATGGATCCTAGTACATTCTAATTACGTCACTGAATTCTATGAGAAACATGTTTGACATCCAATTTTTTACTTTAACTCTAAGTTTTGTCGTAAGGTGGTAGAATGGGTCCTTGGAAACGATTAAAAATGGCCCTGTATCTAAAAAAGTAAGTCAGTAGGTACTGTTAAACCGGCAACTTGCCATCTTTCATAATAACTACGATTCTCTGAAGCTTATTAAAATACTCGAACACAAAAAAATACAACCCTCTAAGACGATTAGGTGAGAAAGCTGTTCATGAGAGACGGAAGTTACTAGAGAAAGTGAAATTCTCACTTCACCTACTATAGTCTCATTTGTTACTGTTTAGAGCTTGAAGTGTACGAGTGAATGGAGAAGCTGCGGAATCTAAAAAACTCTTTATGTCGAAGTGGACTATCAAATTGTCCAACCGTGGGACTCCGATTAATAGAAAACTTTTGTAGACTCGAGTTATGAGTAGGAACATTTCAAAGTGACGTCACTTTTGATTCTACAAAAGTTTTCTATTGATTGGAGTCCCACTGCAGGAATCACAGTGTTCTTATTAATCTAACTTACAATATTTAGGGCATTTTTATATTTCTAAAAGAACACGTCACGTCTATCGTGATCATATGCATACTGATATATTTTTTTGTCATCCTGGTACATTGCTTATTTTGGTTATATTCTATTTTTCCAATTAGACAATTTCTATATCGGAAGTTTCAAAAAATCCTAATTTGCCTAAATTATTTTAAAAATTGTTTGAAATTTATAATAGTCTTCAATAAAGTATACTCTTTTTGCTGCATTAATTTACCTTTAGCTGTGCTCAATATGCTGAAAAGTTCCTCTGTGTATGTAAGAAATTTTTATGTAATTGATTATTGATTCAATTCAGACATACCTCATTTTTAGAACACTTCTGCGCATCACTAATTACATTTTCCGTAATTTCTTCTTCATAGTACTCTTCATCGGATATGCTATCGTTGATCGACTTCTTTTTGGGGCTGTCTTTAGTACTGAAACAAAGATTTTACAAATCACTTCGTGTATGTATCACAGTATTAAAATACATTTGTGAATGATTTCTTAGGTGTCTTCTAAATGTTATATGTGACATATCCTTGCTTATGTGTTCTTGGAAAATAATCCCCCAATCAAAACAAAAATCTGTATATTCAAGGAAAAACCAAACGTTTCCAGGTCTGTTCTGACATCGTTTTAAATGGCTTTAAACATGAATTGAAAATATAAAATGCAAAATGAAAGTTTGATATATGATTTCTTAAGGTTCACATTCTATTCTAGTAAACATGTTAACTTATTGGATTGAAAACCATTTAAGAACACATTAAAAATATAATATTTATTTATTTAACATTAGAAAACTACAAAAGTACTCTCATTTTATAAATTGTAATTGTAATAATTAGTCAAAAACAGTTTTACATAATATAATTTACTGCTCTCCAGTAAACGTTTTTTGCACATTCCCTACCTTTAGAATTTAATAAGCTATAAATTCTACCATGTGTTTATTTATAGTAATGTATGGTAGAGAAAGAAATATATTTTTGTGTAAATTTATATAAACTGTGAACAGCTGGATATAATAATAATAATAATAATAATAATATATGTCTTTGGCACAAAGAGCGGACGAGACTCAAGAACTACAGCAAGAACAGCCAACCAACGCTGACCTGCTTGAGAAGATCCAAGCAGGAATGGAAGGAGCTCTTAGAGAGTATAATGGAACAGATCCACTGACTAGACCGGCTCTTCCCAAACTAAGATCATCTAAGAAACTGGGTATCGTGTTGCAGGCTATGAACAAATTTATCTTGCCAACCTATGTTTTAGGTGCTAATACGTTAGAGTCGCTACACACAATCATCTACTGTGCTGCAACTGCCATCTGCAAAATAATTGGGGTCGCAGTAAGACCAAAGCAAGACCCTCCCCAATTTAGACAAACCCCTCGAATACCACCTTGGCAAAGAAGACTTGAAGGGAAAATCAATTCTCTTCGGAAAGACGTTGGAAGACTGACCGAGTACCAACGAGGAGTCAGGAACAACAGAATAGAAAGGCTTGTCAAGACTATCATGGACAATAACCGAATACACTCCCAGTGGGATGGAGAAAACATCACATCTCAGCAGTGTCTGGACAGTCTACGACAAAAGCTCTCCGTCTACACAAGTCGATTGAGAAGGTACAAAACCAGTAACCAACGGAAACTAGACAACACACTCTTCCGAAAATCAGAAAAAGGGTTTTATAGAAAACTTAACAACAAGAATAATAATGAAGCCCCTAGTTACCCCAGTAAAACAGACATCGAGGAATTCTGGAAAACACAGCTTTCCACAACAACCTCCTATAACTCCGGAGCCAGCTGGATTATTAATGAGGAGGAGGCTGCATCTCAGAACTGTGAGGCCATGCAACACCAACCATTTACAACGGAAGATACATCCAACATAATGAAGAACCTCCATAACTGGAAAGCACCAGGACCAGATGGTGTACAAAATTACTGGATAAAGAAACTGTACGCAACCCACGAAACACTAACAACCCTTATAAATGACGTAATTGCCCACCCACACAAGATGCCTAGTTTCCTAACGCATGGTGCTACATACCTCTTACCAAAGGACGACCTAGGTGCACAGGACCCAGCAAAGTACCGACCAATCACTTGCCTTCCAACCTTATACAAACTCATAACATCATGCATTAATCATCACATTTTCAAACATTGTGAACTGAACACCATAATTACTCAACAACAAAAGGGATGCGCGAAAAATTCGATGGGTTGCAAAGAACAACTGATAATTGATTCCGTTGTCTGCAATCAAGCCCACGCCAAACGACGTAATCTCTACATGGCATATGTGGACTACAAAAAGGCCTTTGATTCAGTTCCACATGATTGGCTAATTAAGGTGCTGAAACTCTATAAAGTGAATAATTGTATTATTAACTTTTTAGAACACATGCCATGGCCACCTGGCAAACCAAAATCTCACTGAATGAAGCCAACTGTTCGATACAAACAGATCCTATTCCAATCAGAAGGGGTATATTCCAGGGAGACTCTCTTAGCCCGCTGTGGTTCTGCCTTGCCATGAACCCTCTCTCGAACAAACTGAACTCGACTAATTTTGGGTTCAGTCTCAAACACAACAACGTACAAGCATTGAAGATAAACCATTTGTTATACATGGACGACTTAAAGTTGATGGCAGCTACAAAACAACAGCTGCATGACATGCTTAAAATAGTAGAAGGGTTCTCTAGTGACATCCATATGAAATTTGGCCTAGACAAATGCCGAATTATTAATATAGTTAAAGGTAAAATACAGCAGGGGCACTTCGAAATGGGAGATGGCACCTCAATTGAATCTATGGGGGAAGGTCATACTTATAAATACCTTGGAATAAAGCAGGCTCAACGTATTGATCACATGACTATGAAAAAGGACCTAACAACAGAGTTTTATAGAAGGGTAAGACGACTGTTGAAAACTAAATTAAACAGTAAAAATCTGTTTCAGGCTATTAACACCTATGCATGTTCAGTGCTCAGTTACTCTTTCGGTATAGTTAATTGGTGCAAGACTGACATTGAACAATTACAACGAAAAGTTCGAGTTTTACTAACAAAAGCTCAAAATCACCATCCAAAGAGCTCTGTCGAACGTACAACTTTGCCACGGTATGAAGGAGGAAGAGGATTGACAGATCTAAGTAAGCTATTAGATCAACAAATTTCTATTTTGCGTAGTCATTTCCAGAAACTCGCAGAATTTTCTGATCTACATAGAGTCATGTGCCAGGTTGATGACTCAACACCACTGCGACTGACACAACAACATGTCCAATTACACCACCAGACCACAGATCAGAAACTGCTGAAATGGAAAGAGAAGCCCCTTCATGGAAGACATATAAATGACGTCAACCAAGATTATGTCGACAGTGCAGCGTCGAACTACTGGTTGATCTCTGGTCATATGTTCCCTGAAACGGAAGGCTTTATATTGGCAATCCAAGATCAAGTAATTCCAACTAAGAACTACCTAAAGTACATCTATCCAGCATATCACAGGAGGTTGTCAAGCGTTCGCTGCAACTGAATACAAAGAACGACACGACGCTGTGGCAAAAATACTTCACCAGGAACTAGCACTGAAACATGAATTATCACAGTCGGTAAGATTACCATACTATAAATATAAACCAGAATCTGTTTTAGAAAATAACAACTATAAGCTGTACTGGGACCGCACGATACTGACCGATCGGTCTGTTGCTCACAATAGACCAGATATAGTTTTGGTAGATAAAGTCTCTCGGAAAACAACTTTAATTGACATAGCAATTCCTAACAACAATAATATAAATATCAAGCAGGCTGAGAAAATAACCAAATATAGAGATTTGGAATTTCAAATAAAGACTCAGTGGAACATGAACAACACACGAACTGTACCAATTGTTATGTCAACGACAGGACTAGTCCCAAAACATCTCTTAAACAATTTAAAATACCTCGGTCTGGACGAACACCTTTACAAACAAATGCAAAAAGCCGTCCTGTTAGGAACAGCCCGGACGGTCAGAAAATTTATGGGGAACTGCAGCCACGACGCCAACCACGGGCCTGATAACCTGGCAAGGGCTCCCACAGAGCTAAACCCTTTTGATATGTAGTATATCTGGGGTTTAGTGAATTTTCCCCTTTAGAGGGAGTGTGATGCCATACATTGTATGGTCAAGTCGGGATATATGTCTTTATTGTAACATAGAAGGGTTACAAAAGGCGAAGTTAAAGCATAAGCTTTCTATCTTAACCCATATAAAAGTTTGAGTAATCACTAGACTAAATAATAACAACACATAACATAGAGTAAATAGTAACAAATTATTGTACATATACTACGATCACGTTTAAGGATCATTTCAATTATCTTATATAGTTTAGATTCCTTGGAAGTAAATAAGTATTAATGGTTATATACATTAAAGAAAAAATCTAAAAATTAGCAAATTGCAAAAATACAAGCGGTACATATATTACATGCTCAAAAAATAGATGATATTAGTGGACGAATAGAGCACCTGAACTGTTTTGGATGGAGATGCTTTAAGCGTTCCGGAACTTTGTTGTAGAGTAGATAAACTTGGTAAGTAAAAGATCGCTCATAGAGGGTAGTTTGGTGGACAGGTGGCGTTATTGTATACTTATGCCGTAAGTCTAATGCATGAGCATCATGTCTGAATAGAATTCTTTGATAGAGATAGCTAGGGTTTTTACTACATTTTATTAAATAATACGAGAGAATGAAATATTCTCCTTTCTTTCATACTCTGCCACCCAATTTCTTTTAGCTTCTCACTCACACCTCTTTCATATTTTCGTATTCGTCCAATTAGACGCACACAACAATTTTGAATTAATTGAATACGCCTTATATCAGTATTTAGAAGACACGGATGATATAAAGTATCACAAAAATTAAAGTGTGAAAGCACTAAAGAGTCACACAAAGACTTTCTAATACTTTCACTTAAAATTCGTCTATGGCTATATATTAGTTTTAGATTAGCAAAAGCTCTGCTTATGCACATATTTATATGAGCCGAAAACCGCAGATTAACATCTAGAAGCAGTCCCAAATTTCTCGCACTATTGACGCACTGAAGTCTCTCATTGTTTAAAATTAGATTTAGAGAGCCTTCCAGTTGACCTCTACATTGGCTACGTCCAAATAATAGAGCCTGACATTTTCTTGGATTCAGCTCGAGGCAGTGATTCATAGAAGCTCTAAAAAGAGTGTTTATATCATTATTTAACTTTTCGTTTGCTTCATCTATAGCTCCTGGTAAAAACGACATATAAATTTGCGTGTCATCTGCATACGTATGAACAGCTTTTTAAAAAAGTGGTTAAAAATTGTAAGACATTTCAATTTTGTAACATTTATAACAAAATATTGATTCCTTATGCCTTCAATGAATATAAATACTCAATAATGTCGCTAAACTGTCTGAAAAGATTCTCTTATAACAAATAAGTTTTGTATTGAACATTGTATCTCCCAAGAAGCATGAAAACATAGGAGGCAGATCTAGCACTACAAGCCTTTAATATTTGTAACTACGTACCTACTTAATGCAATGAACTGAACTGTATATTTTTGGTGCCAAGCAAATCGAAAATCCTTCATTGCGTACTGTTCTACTACTTTATCAAACTTGATTGTTGCTTGGCACCGACTTCAAAAATATACTAGATTGCTAGGCAATTAATATGTACAGAATGAGCCCCTTTTAATGTTTACATTTTTTACTTCCTGGGTAGGTACCTGACAACATTGAATGTATTATTTATTTGCTAGAGTTGTATTTTGTTATAATTATTTTTAGCTTTTTAGTTATAGGTGGAAGTCGGTTATATATATTTTTTGTTTTATTTTCAACTTTTTAGTTTATTTGAACCAAGGTAGTTTTCATTCTTTATTTGTTATTTTGTATGTATAACCTTAATAGACAGACAGGGCCAGGTAACATCAAATGCCCCAACATTACACAATGATACATTATCATTTAAATTGACAGGTAAATGTTTACGAACAAAATTTACTAGTACGCGTTGACTTAATAAGCCCAAAATATATTTATGCCTTATGAACCACGCCATGTAACCTTTCTTCAATTTTTTTTGACAACTCTGTATAGATAATTCCATTCCACCCTATGACAAGCATAAATTTGTTAGCTGCCTTTTGTAAACTATAGGACGGAGTAGAATCCATCCCATATTTACGGAGTCAAATCCGTCCTATTTCAACCATGGTATATAACTCCTTGTGGGCTACCCCATAAATTATTTCATTTTTAACATTTTATATTATCGCCCTGTGTAACATTAATTCCTCTCTCCACTTTATGCAACTTCTTATAGGCTATAGAATAAATAATTTTTTAATCACACTGTATAAATATAATTCAACTCCAGCATATATTTCAACCATCCTGTATATGATTTGTTTACATCCACATCATATAACAGTTTTTTAATCACCCTATATAATTTTAATTTCACATTTTTTCCAACATTTTTGTACTACCAAACGTCCATTCCACCCTACATTCCAACCATCCTGTATATATGGCTGCCAATGGACCACTACTACATTCTATATTTCAATCATCATATAAATGCAACTCCTATCACTTTACTTTGTGATTTTGTTTGCCATAACTAAACACTTTGTGTATAAACGCACCAAATATCAGTTTAGTGTTTGACATGTGTTGTCACTGAATTTTTCTATTAGGCCGGGAGAATGTGACAACCAAAAGCACCGTCTTCGCACAATGGAAAAATTTTCATTTAAATAGGTATTTGCCTGGTATACAAACAAAACGAGCTTGATACATTGATTTAAGAAGTCGAAAATACTATGCTTTACTACCTATATGCTTGAGATGTACATATAAAAAAATTTCAAATTCGCAAACTTCCAGGGTCTAAATTTCCCGCACTATTACGTTAAAATATTTATGAGGAAATGTCCCTTATGTCATTTCAATGAAATTTTTGATAAGAATTTCGGAATTTTCTGCAAAACTGCACGTTGCACGTCGCAGAAAAGTATATGAGATCACCTAGGGATCTTCCTTAATAGATTAAACGTTAAAAAACTATACAGATCCATAAGGAGTTTTCGAAAAATGGTTCAATATGTTAGGGATAATGGTCGATTTCCATGAACGCATGTGTTCATTCACAAATTTCATCACTTTAACCAAATTCATTCAAAACAGTTCACCACAGGAGAAGAAATCAGGTAACATACATACAAAAAAAACGCGACGAATTGATAGCCTCCTCCTGTCAGTTAAAAAACAAATACAAGAAATGATAACATGAACAAGGGAAGCTACAGTATGAAATAATATATCAATATTCCTAGCTAAATATGATGATAGTTAATATGATTACATATTTAAAGATCAATTGAATAGGGGCATCTAAAAGATTTAGGAAATGAGCCATTAGGAATGATGTCACTTTGTTTTTAAAATCCTGTCTAAAAGCTAGTTAACTATAGGTACAGGTTCTATAACTTATACGTGGTTTATTAAATTATATAAATTAATAGTTCTGAATTTATTTTAATGATTAAATAATCATCTTAGTCTAGATATATCAGGGTCAATTTAATTTTAATATGGGGTGCAAACATTTTACAACCAACATTTGTTTTGAACAGGTAACATTTTTTAGACATAGGTCTTGGACAACTAGTACTTCCATTTGAATACAAGAAAACCCAAATAAAACTCAAACAATTAATTCTTTATTTGTATCAGAAAAAAAGTAAAAACTAAATGGAAACACAAACTGGTGTTAAACATATATAAAGACATATTCTTTGATGTGACAAGTCATTAAAAAGCATAACAAATAATGTGTGATTATTTAACAATTCTTGCTTTCCTTTGAATCTCTAAATCACAGGCTTTCCTCCAGATATCTTCATCCATAGTAGTTTTTCCTTCAGAAATTGTTAAATATTTAGCCATTACAACCAAATGATGCATAGAGTCTGGAGAAATATTTTCATTTTGACCTAGCTTGACTATTTCCTTTTCAAGAAACTCTGCAATTTCATCAGTTATATTATATTCAACAGTTGTAGCTAATGTTAAATATTTTCTAAGGTCATTAAGCAGCTCTGGCTTCAAGAAATGTTTTGCAGCATTAACAATTTCTGAAAACGTATCAATACAATTTTTTTCTGGTTTCAATACAACTTGTAAATTACAACGTAAAATTGATTTACTACTGGACAAAATTAAAACTGGAATATCACACTCATATTCAATGAAGTAATAGTTGAAATTGAAGTTAACTCTTTGGTGATTTATAACTTCATTAATAGCTTGTAAATTGTGTATTCCTGAAGAATCCACCTTTCCAGTACCAAGTTTAGTTTCATCTAATACAAGATGGGTATGGTGACTTAACTGGAGTATACCTGAAGTTAAACGATTACTCTCATAATTTTTTTGAGGAATAAATTTCAAGCGATTTATATTTTCCAAAGACATAGGCAAGTAATGACTTTTAGGCAATAACATTTCTATAAACTTATATAATTCACTGCCATAATCCAAGTTTGACATCTCTGGTATATTGGAAATGTTTAAACAGAAATTCCCAAGAGGGAGTAAACCATTTTTGACATAAATTTCAGATATCAAATGGATAATTAAATACTCTGCAGCCAGTTCATCTCCTAGTAATAACTGTGTAAAGAGAATCAGGAGTTCTTTACGTATCACACTAAATCTATTCAAATGAATTTTGTCTTCATCCATTAAAAGTAGTGGATTATTATGTCTCATTTTCTTGTAACCAATGCAATGAATTCTGGGTACTAATGAAGAAGGTGGATGTAAGGCTTCTCTCTCAAGTTTATTTTCAAATTCATTTTCTTCATAACCAATGTCAGATACTGGATTAATTCCAAGAAACCCCACAAACTCACACATATCATTCAAACTTAATTTTCCTCCAACAGAGAACAAATTATCATATAATTTCATGTGACACATTTTACCAGTTTGATTAGGCACTGGGAAATTTAATAAATGATCTTTTGAAACACTTGAATTTGACATGTCAATTTCTTCAGTTTTACAATCTCTGTTTTGATTGCAACTCTTTTTCTGAGTTTCTGTACCAATAATTGAAGGGCCTGCTTCACTAACATCCATAGAATCAAACGTACGTTTGGTTTGACTTGTCACTTCTGATTTATTCTGTTCAATTTTAAACTGTTTTTCTTCAATATCTGTTACCCAACTGTTGATAGCTGGTACAGATATAATAACATATGATTCCCTCTCTGAAGTAACATTTGAAACACTATTGAAATCAATACTTTCATCTTCATTAGTGATAATTGCATCACAATATGAACCATTTCTTATAGATTTTTCATTTGTTTTGCTGTTAATTACTTCAAACTTCTTCCAATAAAATTCTGGGTTGTGCATATCTTGAACCATACCCCGAAAGCGAACCAGACTTGAATCTTTGAAGTTGTGAAGTTCGTTTACATTTAAAAGCGGAATGCTATTCCAAATTGTACTATCACTGAGTTGATCCAAGAGAACCGTATTTTCCACAAAATCTTGTGGAGTACAATTTAGAAAATTCATTTTTAAACGTTTTTAACAAAAAGCTCTCGAAATTACTTTACGTTCAATTAGAATTAGAGGTTAAAAATTTGGCGCGTTGCGAATTGACATTGACAGCATAATGATATTTGTGACTTGTGACACAAACCACGGCAGAAACCAACCAAAAAATAAATCCCCTATGATGACTAGAGATGACTTAAGTACTACTTAAGTGTGGTAACGCCCCGTCGTCTTATCAAACAGTCAGTGGCGTGCTCGAGTTATATTATTGCATTGATATTGATATGTGTGGATAGTGGATATGTAAGTGGTAGACATTAGTCACCGATGTTAAAATACCTTGTCTGTGTTACATATTTTCACTTACATTAAGTTTAGTAGTGCAGAAAAAAAATCTTTGTAAGGTGAGTGATTTGAAGCTGAAAATTCAGTCTTGAACTGCTTTGTTTTATTACAGATACAGTCTGAAGGTCCTGCAATGAATAAGTTGTGTATTACCTAATTTGCACGTCAGTTAGAACTACAAAATCATTAAAATTAAATACAAAATAATAGGAAAAAATTACTATAAATTAGAATGTAAATTGTGCAATTTGAAGAAATATCCACCAAAGGTTATTTTATCATATTCCTTTGCAAAGATAAGAATTTTGCTGAATCACATTCAACAATCATTATTGTTTACATTTTTATGATAATTACATATACAAATAGAAAATAAATATGAACGATATATCTGAAGACTTAAGGCAATCCGATATTACAGAAATTGAATACAAAGGATATAAATTTGTAATTACCCATAGACCGACAGATTTAACAATTCCAATTTATATACAGGAACTAAAAAAACATAATGTAACAACGTTGGTAAGAGTATGCGAGCCAACATACAAAACAGACAGATTGATTACCCAAAATATCCAAGTAGTTGACCTCGTTTTTGCTGATGGTACTTCTCCGTCTAAACAAATCATCCAGGAATGGTTCAACATTATAAAAATGACAAGTGCGGGATGCTGTGTTGCCGTTCACTGCATTGCCGGATTAGGTAGGGCGCCTGTAATGGTCGCGATGGCACTTATTGAACTTGGACTGGACTATGAAGAAGCCGTAGAACTAATAAGAAACAAAAGGAGGGGTGCAATAAATGCTAAACAATTAGATTTTTTATCGAGATACCGTCCAAAAGGAAGGCTGAAATCTCGAGACGGTGACAAGGATGGATGTTCTTTACAATAAACGTTTCCATTTTGTGATTATTGATAAGATTGAATTATAAAAAAAACAAAATATAGTTTTTTAATAATCAATTGTGTCCTATAAGTTGAATATGTTTTAACTTTAACTGACTTCCAAAAATAATTTTAATGGTCTAGGTGGGTTTAATTTAAAACATTTTCGATTATATAGGGTGTGTCAAATAAATGTGCAAAACTATCGCGAATTCTTTTTCATATTTAATGTTGTGGGTGAAATATTGTGTACGAGGGTTTTCAGGTAATTTCGAGATCCTCCTCCTTCAATCCACCTCTTTGCTTTCAAATATCCCGTAAGTACCGATGAAAATGGAATGGTGTACCATCCAGCACTAAATTGTCTGCTAGAAATCTATTAAGACCATTAAGAACTTGTTTTTTTCAAATTTACTTTAAAAAAGTAAAGTCATATTACATGCTCCCAAGAATTCCTTTTGAAACGTTAACAGTCCTCCTATGATTTTGATGGTGGTTAATTGTTCTTAAAAAAGAGGATTATGACTCGCAATAGTAATGAAAGCTATGTCAGTTAATCTAAATTTGTGTTAGGTATTTTAAAATTCTTTGAATACTTAAATAAATTGATTTAGATTGTGGCTTGTATGTGGGTTTTCAGAAACAGGATCAAATTTGATGATAGTTTCTGTCTTTACTTGATGAAAATTCATTTTAATATTATATTTTCACTTAAATTTATTTACTATTGACAATTGTTTCACCATGTTACTTGCTTCTTCAGATTACAACATAAAAGTAACAAATTATATCTTTTAGAGTCATTAGAAATTAGCAAAAACAAAAATTCACCATACCTCTTGAATTATGAAACCGAAACCAATTCATCCCCATTACTTAATATTTTCAATAGAATTATATAAACTCATTACAGCCATAATTTATCCATTTTAAAAACTCAATTACAATATTTTGTACTTTCTTAATAGTGATAATCCCCTCCTGCTTCAATAATCCTCTAAATAGCTCTGTAATTGCATCCCCATAGTTCTTTGTAATAGTTTTAGGCATTTAACTGTTAGTCTTACGGTTAGTCTCCTATGTACCTATATCTTTGTGCATTATATGTTCCACCGAAAACATCTCTTGAGGTATAGAGTCATTGCACTATTTATATGAAGGTAAAATTATAGTTGTGGATTATTTTAATATTTCTTTGAATCGAATGCATACGAATATACCAAATTGACTGCCTTAAGTAACTTTGCAAGGTTTTATAATTTAACTCAATCCAATTTTACTCTGAACCATCTTGACAAACTATTAGACTTAGTTCATTGTAACTTTTTGTACAATGGAAAGATAGTCCGATCCACCGGTTTCGAAAGATAGTTATCATCCTGCGTTAGAAATTGTATGTGATCGGAAGATTAAGAAAGTAAAGAATTTAGAATAATATAATACCGATTGGACATTTTTAGAAACCTTTATTGATGCTGAAGATGTTTTTATATATTTCCATGACAATGTATGGTGTATTTGATTTATGTGTACCCAAAATTACTGTTTATCTAATAAAATACAGTACCCTCCGTGGTTTAATTAAACAAATTCGTGAAAAATCTGAGTATGTGCGTAATTACAAGAGTTGTAATTTGTAATCATAGTCGGGCACTAGAGCACTTTAAGCGAATTCGAGCGGAGGTTAAAACACCAATAAAAATTGCTCATGGGAATTACGTCAACAAATAATGTGAATCTAACATAAACACAAATTGTAATACTTTCTGGGCGTATGATAACAATAGAAAATTTTTTAGTAATTATTACGTTATACCTTCGGATATAAATATCGAGAGTGGCCGGAGGTCCCCAACCGTATAAATTTAAACACAGATAGCTTTCAAGAGGATGAAGTATTACCACCATTAAAGTCACTTAAGACAAAACCTTATAACTGGCCCAGATCATATCCCCGCTTTCGTTATTAAAAACTGTGCGCCTATACTAACCGGGTCTCTAACATAATTAATTAATATCTGTATCAGGTCCAGCGCCATACCATCGTTATGGAAGTGCTGTAAGGTGTAGCCAGTTTTCAAAATAGGTATTTGAACGGACATAAGAAACTACAGACCCATCTCAATTATTTGTAAATTTTGTAATATACTGGAAATATTAAAGCACAACATATTAACCATGTAAATCATCTAATTTTGAATGAACAGCATGGGTTTGTGAAAGGACGTTCCACAGTTACAAATATGTCTATTGTACAATATATAGCAGAAAATATTGATAATCGAATTCAGAGGCATTATATAAACATATGACGAAGGCATTTGAAAGACTTGACCATTCTACTACACAAACTTTCAACATGTGGACCGTCAAATCAATTATTAGCACTATTTAAACCATACTTGTCAAATTATCTCTTTTCTGCTTCTGATTTAAAACTATTTTTACCAATTGGTAATTACTGATATTTCAGATTGTAATCTGATCGATTTGATTATTTTTGCGTATATGATTTATGGGTGTGTGCTAGACCGGCCAAAGAACGTCACTGATCTGGGAGTAACATTTGATAGCACTGAGCACATAGAGCAAATAACTTTGTTGACTGGTAGTATATAAGGATTTATTATTGATAGACTAGGATTCCGCGTCAAGCTTCTCGGAACGCTGACGTGTTTTATTTATACAGCTTTTGACTCTATAATATGTGTAAAATTATGTATGGGTATTTAAGAATTTCTTAGGGTCAGATAATTTACTAATTTTTTGACATTTTTCAAATTTAGTGGCTTTAATTCAGATTGCTTTGAGTTGTAACTTCTAAAACACACTGTATAATCGAATATATTATGAAATTATGCACATGTAGACTATATAAGGCTGTTTGAAAAATTCTTAGGGCCAGATTAAGAACCAGTCAAGCCTCAGACATAGTTAATTTTCATACTTTACTAATTTTCTAACACTCATTAATAATGTTTTTCAAACTTCATGAGACCATAATGTAGATAACTTTGAGATGCAACTTTTTAAATACCATGTATAATCAAAAATAGTTTTAAATTGTGAATATGTAGACCCTATGAGGAAGGTTTTTGAACTATTCTTAGGGCCAGATTAAGTTCTCTTTGAGCCATAGACATAGTTTTCACAATTTATACTAAATTTCTAATATCTAACATTTTTCTCAAACTTAGTGAGACACCATAGTTTTGACAACCTTGAGAAATAATTTTATTAAACACCCTGTCTGATATAAAAAAAATTAATTATGCACATCCTTAGTGCCTCATATATATATTGATTAAAAGTATATGTTTTGTATTACTTCCATAATATATTGTTAAAAAGTATAATTATGATGCTGTTAGAAAGGAATCGTTCTTGAAATTAATAATCTGTAATAACTACCTTTCAAAAATAATTAACTTAATAATAACACTAAACACAGGAAAAATATCCATGTTGTGATCATAAGACAAAAGAATAAAACATTTTGAATTGGTTTAGCTCATGTAAGTATTATGAAATGCATACCTACCACTTCATAATATTTACAACAATGTCAGGAATGGTAGTAAATTCCAGATGTGATTAAGATTAAACTAGTCAATAGCGGATTCAGAGAGGGGGCTAAGGGGCTCAAGCCCCCCCCAAAATCATCTGAGTGGTATGTTTTTTTAGTGTTTATTGTGGTAACATCAACCTTCAATGAAGTCAAGCCTCCCCAAACAAGATCAAGCCCCCCCAAACGAGATCAAGCCCCCCTCAAATGAAAATCCTGGATCCACCCGAAACTACTCATTAATCATACATCATATATTAACTGAAATCAATGAACCTTACATAGGTAATTTTACTTATAACATTTTTGAAATAAATGAAAAGTATTATGTGAACATAACTGTATTTGAATTTAAACATATCCAGCATTAGGCAAATCAAATAACATAAAAAGATTGTAACAAATTGTATGTTTGTATGACTTAGTATAATATAATCACCAATATGATGCAATAGGTATATGCTCTAAGCACTGATTAAAAAGGTATATTAAATAAAGTTCAGTACTTTCAAAATTCACAATTTGAAATATTGAAATTTAATAAATCATTTCTAGCTTGAAAATATCCTGTATCTGTCAAATCATATGGCTCAGGTACAAAGGGAGGTGTGATATTCAGCAAATTGTCCCAATCAATGTGGTTGAATGCTTCCATTGCCATAACTTCCTTGGCACCTGCTCTTTTCTCTGGTTCATGTACTAACAATGCTTCAATAGCTTGCACTATTTCACTGGATAAAGCTTCTTCATCTGTAGGCCATTCAATGTTATGCTCTAGGATATTTTTGAAAACTAATTGTGGAGAGGCATCATTAAAAGGAGGTACTCCAGTAACAAATTCATAAAAACAGCAACCCAAGGCCCACCAATCAACTGCATGGTTGTGGCCTTCTTTCAATAAAAGTTCAGGAGCTAAATAATCTGGAGTGCCAAGTATTCTTTGATCTGAACTCCACTGGCCCCTTTTAACTGATTTTGGTGTTCTGTATGGGGTCCTAGGAGTTTTGGGAGTACTGGTCTCACTTTGGAATGGACTAACAATATGTTTGTCAATTTCTTTTTTAATATTTCCATCAGTTTCCACATTGGGCAGTTCAAATCTTGTTAATTTGGGTTTGCTAATTCTTTGGGGTGAAACAGGTGTTGAAAAAGTTACACCTTTGGGTGAAATGATATTTTCAAGATGAAGAACTTCTATTTCACCAGTGAGGCCTGTTTTCAGGTATGTTTTTCTTGAAAGACTAGGGGAAGGGGTCCTACATTTTCTCTTTCTTTGATTTTTTGCCTTGTACAAATTTCTATTAGAATTTCTACTAGTACTTTTTCTACTAATTGGTGAAGTAGTACAGAACAATCCTGAAGATTCATCTGCTTGGGCACTTTGACAAGTATGATATGAACTTTCATTTTGGACACTTGTATCACCAGCTGATAGAAAAGTTATCCCAGATAGAGCTGAATAATCGTGAATACTATTTTGTGAAACATTAAAATCTGTTTTTTCTCTAAGAACATTAGAATGTTGGATAATATTACAAGAACTTGATGACTCTCCTTGTTTACTGCCATTATCAGAATGAAATTCTGATATATAGTCACTGTGGGTGAGATTGCTGTAGTACTTTGTATTTCCTGAACCAAAACTAAGGTGTGTGGTTAAGCTGAGTAACTGCCCTGGTGTTCTGGCATTTAAATTTGGAGTTAAATTTTGAAAATCTGATATTTCAAGATCTCTGTGTATGTGCACTTTAGATAAACCAAAGTCAGTCAACTTTACATGACCTTCTTTAGATAGTAACATATTATCAGGTTTAATATCTCTATGTATAATGCTGTGTTGATGAAGGTATTGAAGAGCCAAACATACTTCAGCAATATAAAACAATGCCATAGATTCATCAAAAAATCCATAAACACTCAGGAGGGACTTCAAGTCACCACCAACCATGTACTCCATAACTAAATAAATAGAAGTTGCTGTCTGAAGGGTATAAAACAAGTGTACACAAAAGGGACTCTTAGTTAAAGCAAGAGCATTTCGTTCACTCACAACTTGAGATACCATGTTTTTATTAATCATTTCAGTCTTCTTCATCACTTTTATCGCATACATTACATCCATGTTCGTTTTTTTACAACCCAGAAAAACTTTTCCAAATGCTCCTCGACTAATAGGTTTTATTATTACAAAATCATGAATATCAGGTACTTTTGTAGAAGTGCTAAAGCTATCTCCCTGTTTTATTACTTGATCTGCAGACATTTCAATTAACTTTAAAACATATGTAGTTCACTAGAGGAAAATTATCTGGCAACTTTTATACTGTTTTAAAACAACACACATTTTCACTCATTTTGTTGCAAAAACCGTTTGTTTTTAAATTAAAAATATACCCTTGAAAATGTCGGGTCAAATTTTTGACAGATGACAAATTGACTTACCTAATAAATACTCTACTACACAAGCAAATCGCTTCCAGTCCGTTTTCTTGGTTTTTTAGATAAATCTCGGCTAAGGTATCCCACTGTAACTCACACATATCAATATCAAAAGAATTTTAATACATAATTTTAAGGGTTTAAGATTAAAAATTGCAATCAAAACATTTTCCAATACACCACTGGGGATTTTTGTGTTTTCTCAATGTCAATTCGGAACAAAATATAAATAAAAAACCCTACGAGTATTGACATTTAAAATAGTTTCCTTTGCAGCACAAGTGATCCGCGGATCATTTATACATTTCGTGAACCGATCTCAAAACATATACTACTGGGGGAAGCATACAAAGCGCTAATATATTGTGACCAGTTTAATGGTGGGTATCTCCACCCCGCTTCAATCGAGTTAAATGCCTGTTGCTGTCTCTATTGCCCTCTTTTTCTAGTCCTGCTACGATATTTGTGCATTGCAGGCCACCTCCAGGAATATAAGCTCGAAGATTTGTAATATATACGCCAGAGTTTTTCGGCAACATCAATGGAACGTCGTATATCTTTTTGTCATTTGTGTTTTCGACAAATACACGAATCGGTGACTAACGACAGTAACACCAATCAACTAAACTAAAAAGCACGCAAAAAGTTTAAAGTTACTAAAGTAACTAAAGTAATGTAAATAAAAATGTTTAATAACCCAGAGTTGAAAGTATATTCAAGAACTTCTGAAAAGAATAAAATAAAACGTAGGCGAAGTACCGCAGGCAGTAGCGAATTAAAATCACCGGGAAACAAAGACACGAATTTGATAGCCTTAATAATAGATAATGGGGCCTACACAATTAAAACTGGATTTTCAACAGATGAAAAACCCACTATTGTGCCAAACGCTATCATGAAAGCAAAGGCAGAACGTAAAAGATTATTTATTGGCAACCAAATAAATGAATGCAGGGACTGTTCTGGACTATATTATCTCTTACCTTGTGAAAAAGGATATATTACAAAATGGGATGTCCAGAAGCCTATTTGGGACCATGTTCTTACGAAAGGTCCATTTCCAATCAATGAACATCCCGTTATTCTTACTCAACCAATTTTTAATTTCAAATCTATTCAAGACTGTATTGATGAGATATTTTTTGAGGAATATGAAGTCAAATCAATGTTCAGGGTTAACCCCACAGATTTAGCTGCTATTAAATATGCATCAGATAAGAATTTATCAAAAGATTCAACTTGTTTAGTTGTAGACACAGGGTATAGCTTTACCCACATAATTCCGTATATTGAAGGAAATAAATTTTTAAATGGCATTAGGAGGCTAAATGTTGGTGGCAAGCTCTTGACTAATCATCTTAAAGATATCATTTCTTACAGACAGTACAATGTTATGGAAGAAACATATGTAATAAATCAAGTAAAAGAAGATACTTGTTATGTTGCTGAAGATATCAAGAAAGAACTAGAAAAAGCATCCAAAACAAAAAGTATAGTAATAAATTATGTTCTGCCAGATTTCAATAGTATTCGTAGAGGTTATGTGCAAAATCCAAACGATGTTAATCAAAAGGAAGTTGAGGAAAATTGTCAAATCTTAAGACTGAATAATGAAAGATTTGTAGTTCCAGAGATATTATTTTACCCATCTGACATTGGTATGAAGAGTATGGGAATAGCTGAAGCAATCGTTAAATGCATTAATTTGTGCCCAAAAAAGCACCAAGAGATGCTAGCTAATAATATTATATTAATAGGTGGTAATTGCAATTTTCCAGGTTTCAGGGAGAGAGTTTTTACAGAGGTTCGTGCTCAATTACCTTATTTATGGGAAGTTAATGTTTTTCAGCCAAATGATCCTGTAAGTTATAGTTGGAAAGGTGGAAAAGATCTTCTTAGGCAACCCAATTTCAAATCGTGTTTGGTGACTAGGGAAGAATATAATGAGCTAGGATCAACCATTATTCAGCAACGATATAGCAATTGGATGACTGATTACTCAGAAGAAGCTGAAGAACCAAAAAAAAGTCGAGCTGAATTCAGCTACTTGGATAAATTAAAAGGGAGATCAATATTTGGTAAGCAGGACCCTGAGCAAAAATCTGAAACCGTAAATCAAGAGAATGGAGATGGAAGTCCTACTAGTTTTCTGGATGAACCTGATTCTGTAAATGCTTCTGAAGAAAATTCACAAGACAGTTGTCCTACATCTACAGAATCTGATATGAAGCCCAAAAAAATATCAAACAAAAATAAACAAGATGATTTGTATGTACTTGATGAGAATTCAAATGATGATTTAAGAAACTCTGTTGAATTGTTCCCCTTTGGAATTGGATCATATTTGTAACTAATTTAATTTTAAGATACTGTAAAAGATTATGATGCAAAATATGTTTTAATTGTTTAGTACTTTTTATTATATCTTAATTTTTTATAAAGAATTTACTGTATTTTTTAAATACCCAATTCTCATAGAAACTATCTTGGATAACATTTACATTATTGTTACAATATTTAATTTTTACTCTACTCAAAAGAATCTTTCAAAACATTACTCACATAACTAAACCTACCACTCTGAAATAAAAAGTTTGTGGCAAAATTCATCCTTTTGTATGCATGTTATAACTTCTTCAGTGGATTCCAATTGATGAACATGGTAAGTTTGAGGTGATTTGAGTATCACATAAGAGATATGACAATCAATCACTTGGTCAGGTGTATACCAAGTGCAAGTGAGTGGGAATACAAAAATATAGAGAGAGTTTATGAGAGTTTGAAGCAGACATTAGTCAGTTAAAACACTTAGCATATGTCATAGACACCACCCACACAGTATGAAATATCTGGAGAGACAAAACATCTACTGAAATATTTCATGAAATCTTAGAGAAACATTTTGAGAACTATTACACCAATATTTCATGAAATATTTTAGGAGAATTTTAGTCTTGAATATACTAACATTTTGGAAAATTTTTCAAAAGATACTTTAGGTATCAAATATTTTAGCATTATTTTAAAACATTTGACTCTAATATTTCTTAAATATTCATATGCTTACGACAAACAAGTCTTTTGAAATATATCATGAAATATTATGGAATATTTCATGAAATATTTCAAAAGATTTTTGTAGTGAAAATACGAAGATTTCTGATATATTTTATGATACTTCAAAACAAGCATGAAATATTATATAAATATTTTTAAATAGTTCACTAAAATACATTTAAACTATTTTTATATCTACAACAGAAGATCTTTTGAAATCATGAAATATGACACAAAATTTTCATAAAATATTACAGGAATATTTCATGAATTATTTCAAATGGGGTTATGTCGCGGACATAGCAATATTGCTGAAATATTTTGAAATGTTTTAAATCAAACCAGAAATATTGCATAAATATTTTATAAATATTTCATGCTGTGTGGGCAACGCCAGCGATATTGGTTTTTGGCTGCCCTTTCCGAAGTACAAGATTGTTAGGAGTGGGTGATTGAATACTACTGCCATAGACTTTTGAAGCCAGAATGGAATTACTGTGTCACTAGAAAATAATTACCTTGTTAATAAGACACTGTCTATAACGTGGAATTTACGGTTTTCCAGAAAATCAGAAAAGTAATTGAGGGACTATGTTGCAGTGAATTGCAATTAATCTTCACTGTTTTCTCTAAAACGGCTCCAGCAATTTGAATATTTTAAATTGTATACTACAAAGATATGTTCCAGCTTGATTCCGCATATTTTTCTATAACATAAAACATACCATTTTTTTGAAAATCGGAGAAATATGTGCATAAAATCTGTAAACATCAGTGTAAATGTCAAATTTTCATCATAAATATCTAGTTTAAATCTCAAGATAAGCCATGAATAAAATATATTGCACAGGGTGTTTGTAACAGTTTTCATTTTGTTTCGTTTCATGTCACTTTCTTTTAGAGACGCAGTCAATTTACGGGGCTTATAGTGAGTGAAATGGCAGAAAATAATTTGTTATGCTGGCGATCTTTTCTATATGGTATTCGGTTGTAGGTGTGTGCGTGTGTGCATGTAATATTAGGTGGTTCATAAGCAATTGCATACATAGTATGAATGAAATATAAAGTTATAAAGGGTGGTTCAAAAAATATTGTATTGGGTGGCATGTACCTAATTGCAAGGTGGTTGAAATAAGAGTGGAGCAAAACTATAGTTATACAGAGTGGATATTTGCGTTATAGTACGGAGTATAATCACAATTATACAGTACCCTGTTGAAAAAATCCCATGCATTCCAATAAAAAAAGTCTATGGGAACCTAGTGTGCTTTTATCGCTGTCATTCCACATTAATACCCATAAGTTTCCAAGAGAAACAAAAGACCGCTAATTTATCGTAATCTATCTGCCAGTCCAATATAGCGAGTTTTCTTTATTGGAATTAATGGGATTTTAAGTACACCGTAATTGCATGGAGTTCGGTATGCACGAAACCTATGGGATCGTATATGTTTCGATTGTAGTCTGTGTAGAATTACGGTTCTTATGCGTATTTCATAAGACCGCTAATTTATCGGAATCTATCTGCCAGTCCAATACAATGTACGCCGTAATCGTGGATTCTGAATGCACGTAACCTGTGGGACTGTATCTGTTTCTATTGTAGTCTGTTTAGAATTACGGTGCTTATGCGTATTTCCTAAGAGAAACAAAAGACCGCTAATTTATCGGAATCTATCTGCTAGCCCAATATAGGGAGTTTTGTTTATTGGAATTTATGGGATTTTAATGTACCCCGTAACCTATGGGATCGTATCTGTTTCTATTGTAGTCTGTTTAAATTACGGTGCTTATGCGTATTTACTAATAGAAAAGAAAGACCGCTAATTTATCGAAATCTATCTGCCAGTCCAATATAGAGTTTTTTTTATTGGAATTGATGGGATTTTAATGTACGACGTAATGGTATGGATTTCTGAATGCACGTTACCTGTGGGATCGTATCTGTTTATATTGTAGTCTCCCTGTTGAAAAAACTCCATAGATTCCAATAAAAAATTGTATGGGAATCTAATGGGTTCTTGTCGCTGTCAGTCCACATTAATACCCATAAGTTTTCAAGAGAAACAAAAGATCGCTATAATTTATCGGAATCTATCTGCCAGTCCAATCTCGCGAATTTTGTTTATTGGAATTAATGGGATGCACGTTACCTGTGGGATCGTATCTGTTTCTATTGCCATTGACAACGGGGTCGGACCTAGACTCCGAAACGTTTGGAAATATACAGTAATTTCGTGAATTATGGTATCATTTCCCAAAAGTGCTTAAACTTTAATTGTTAAAACTCATAACCTTAAAATGAAATTATAGGAAAACGACTGGAATATCAAGATTAAACACTGTTTCAGATTCAGTGTTATTTATCTGGATATTAGAAGGATTTTATTGGTGTATCCACCTAAAAATAATTCTCTGTCTTTATCTGTAAATAACAAATAAATGCACCACAACTTTCTTCTTCTTCCTATACTTTTATGGCCTCAATCTTTTTCAGATTATTTAGCCAGGTATACTCCTTGAAAGGAGACTAGTCTTGCTCTAGCCAATCATCTCCTCTCTATTCCTTAAATGTTTTTTTTTGTGTACTTAATATTGCAATAATATTTTTTTGTGAAACCAATTAAATTTCTTTATATATGTACATATATATATTTTATGTCTTGAGTTTTTATTAAATTTACATATTTACATATGGGACAGCCACTGTTGGACTTCCTACTATCATGCCTTAATTTTAATTTTTCAATATCACTAATCACTACTTAGAGTCATACACTTCCTGAGCGTCTATATAGATTTAGCCAAACAAATTCATAATTTTAACAAGGTCGAAACAGAATAGGGGTTAACATTCACTTTTATCTTCTTTAACTATTAATTTTGAACTTATAACTAATTAAATTACACAACGAACTATTTACACGTGTGGCTGTCCCGCCATCTTAAAACGGAAGTCCCACCACAACTTTATATAAATTAAACGGTAAATTGAAATGAAATGAGGTTTTAAAAGAGGACTTTCATTAAGTGAAATTCAAAATTATTAGTATACTTTATTTGACCATAAATTTATAGGTATGTTTATTCAATTATTCTTTTCTGTTAATATTATTTTTGGGTTAATCTGTATCTCACTTGCCATCCTCGGGGCTGCTGCTGGACTGCGACATCCTTTACTATAAAATATTAAGTAAATATGAAATTACACTATATTTGTGGTTTTTAGTATTTGTCAATACCGAATGTAAATTTTAGATTCATTAGAAATTGAAATATGTTGCCTTCGTTACGTGTACTAGTCCTCCATAAAGTATTTACACAATTATCATTTTAAACCAATTATATAAAACTGGTCACTATATGAACAAGCCTAACATTAAAGTTATACAGAACATAAATTTGAACTAAATTAGATTTGTATTTATGATCAAGGCCGTAGCCAGTGGAATTTTGGGTCTCAAGATTCAATTTTAACCAATTAATCATCTTTTTCATAAGAATAAATTTTATATTTATAGAATTTTATATATCCTGTAAATACATGAACAAAAATATTAATTTTGCAGTCGTAATCACCCCATCACCAATCAAAAAAATTTATCCAGAAGTTACGACAACAATGAAATAGTTGAAATAGTTTATCTATGGGAATGGGAATAATAATATCTCTTTATCTGTAGATACATATGAAATATACACTAAAATTGTATGAAATTTAACGGAATATTCATACAAATTGAGATTCTGAGCTAAAAGTTTAGATTACGACAAATTGTGTAAGCAGAAGTTTATATGAGAAAATGTGCAATGAAAATTCATGTTTTCAACTGTCCTTTTATGCGAGAATCCAACAAAAAGCGATCTCTATCTAATACTAATAGTTGGCAGTTTTGAATTCCTTTGTCACATTAATAGCCTCTTGTTGGCCTTTTTTGTACCTGTAAATATTTCAATATATTTTTTCGCATAAGAGTTTTGTGATTGGCTTCCCTTCCTCGCTTACTTGGAATTTAGGGCAATAAAATGTAGATTTTTAGCACTTGAGAGTTGATCTGTGGCCGTTGATATTCATTGTGTATGTATTTTGTATTGAGTTTATTGGTGGTTCCCTATTGTATGATCTGTGGATTCATTGTTCATTTGTTAGTTGAGTTGTTAAGTATGGTGGGTCATCATTTGTTTACTGTGTTATCTGTTTCAAGACGTTCTGTCTAGTATACTGTGTGATCTGATGATCTGAAAGACTCTGAGGACTGAGGATGTATTGTGTTCGTGACTTTTCAAGTAAGTATTATTTAAATCATAATCAATGCCGTAGCCAGAAAATTTATTCGAGGTGGGTTGGGTAATTTTTAGATTGGTGATTGGTTCAAATTTATATAAATTTGAACTAAATTAGATTTGTAATTATGATTAAGGCCGCAGCCAGATAACACAGTAAACAAATGATGACCCACCATACTTAACAACTCAACTAACAAATGAACAATGAACCCACAGATCATACAATAGGGAACCACCAATAAACTCAATACAAAATACATACACAATGAATATCAACGGCCACAGCTCAACTCTCAACTGCTAAAAATCTACATTTTATTGCCCTAAATTCCAAGTAAGCGAGGAAGGGAAGCCAATCACAAAACTCTTATGCGAAAAAATATATTGAAATATTTACAGGTACAAAAAAGGCCAACAAGAGGCTATTAATGTGACAAAGGAATTCAAAACTGCCAACTATTAGTATTAGGTAGAGATCGCTTTTTCCTTGGACTCTCGCATAAAAGGACAGTTGAAAACATGAATTTTCATTGCACATTTTCTCATATAAACTTCTGCTTACACAATTTGTCGTAATCTAAACTTTTAGCTTAGAATCTCGATTTGTATGAATATTCCGTTAAATTTCATACAATTTTAGTGTATATTTCATATGTATCTACAGATAAAGAGATATTATTATTCCCATTCCCATAGATAAACTATTTCAACTATTTCATTGTTGTCGTAACTTCTGGATAAATTTTTTTGATTGGTGATGGGGTGATTGCGACTGCAAAATTAAGATTTTTGTTCATGTATTTACAGGATATATAAAATTCTATAAATATAAAATTTATTCTTATGAAAAAGATGATTAATTGGTTAAAATTGAATGTTGAGACCCAAAATTCCACTGGCTACGGCCTTGATCATAAATACAAATCTAATTTAGTTCAAATTTATGTTCTGTATAACTTTAATGTTAGGCTTGTTCATATAGTGACCAGTTTTATATAATTGGTTTAAAATGATAATTGTGTAAATACTTTATGGAGGACTAGTACACGTAACGAAGGCAACATATTTTAATTTCTAATGAATCTAAAATTTACATTCGGTATTGACAAATACTAAAAACCACAAATATAGTGTAATTTCATATTTACTTAATATTTTATAGTAAAAGATGTCGCAGTCCAGCAGCAGCCCCGAGGATGGCAAGTGAGATACAGATTAACCCAAAAATAATATATACAGAAAAGAATAATTGAATAAACATACCTATAAATTTATGGTCAAATAAAGTATACTAATAATTTTGAATTTCACTTAATGAAAGTCCTGTTTTAAAACCTCACTTCATTTCAATTTACCGTTTAATTTATATAAAGTTGTGGTGGGACTTCCGTTTTAAGATGGCGGGACAGCCACACGTGTAAATAGTTCGTTGTGTAATTTAATTAGTTATAAGTTCAAAATTAATAGTTAAAGAAGATAAAAGTGAATGTTAACCCCTATTCTGTTTCGAACTTGTTAAAATTATGAATTTGTTTGGCTAAATCTATATAGACGCTCAGGAAGTGTGTAAAAATTAAAATTAAGGCATTGTAGTAGGAAGTCCAACAGTGGCTGTCCCATATGTAAATATGTAAATTTAATAAAAACTCAAGACATAATATATATTATTGAAATACTAAGTACACAAAAAAACATTTAAGGAACAGAGAGATGATTGCCTAGAGCAAGACTAGTCTCCTTTCATGGAGTATACCTGGCTAAATAATCTGAAAAAGATTGAGGCCATAAAAGTATAGGAAGGAGAAGAAAGTTGTGGTGCATTTATTTGTTATTTACAGATAAAGACAGAGAATTATTTTTAGGTGGATACACCAATAAAATCCTTCTAATATCCAGATAAATAACACTGAATCTGAAACAGTGTTTAATCTTGATATTCCAGTCGTTTCCTTATGATTTCATTTTAATGTTATGAGTTTTAACAATTAAAGTTTAAGCACTTTTGGGAAATGATACCATAATTCACGAAATTACTGTATATTTCCAAACATTTCGGAGTCTAGGTCCGACCCCGTTGTCAATGGCAATAGAAACAGATACGATCCCACAGGTAACGTGCATCCCATTAATTCCAATAAACAAAATTCGCGAGATTGGACTGGCAGATAAATTCCGATAAATTATAGCGATCTTTTGTTTCTCTTGAAAACTTATGGGTATTAATGTGGACTGACAGCGACAAGAACACATTAGATTCCCATACACTTTTTTATTGGAATCTATGGAGTTTTTTCAACAGGGAGACTACAATAGAAACAGATACGATTCCACAGGTAACGTGCATTCAGAAATCCATACCATTACGTCGTACATTAAAATCCCATCAATTCCAATAAAAAAATTCTCTATATTGGACTGGCAGATAGATTCCGATAAATTAGCGGTCTTTCTTTTCTATTAGTAAATACGCATAAGCACCGTAATTCTAAACAGACTACAATAGAAACAGATATGATTCCATAGGTTACGTGCATACAGAATTCCATACGATTACGGAGTAGGTACATTAAAATCCCATTAATTCCAATAAAGAAAACTCGCTGTATTGGACTGGCAGATAGATTCCGATAAATTAGCAGTCTTCCTTTTCTATTAGTAAATACGCATAAGCACCGTAATTTAAACAGACTACAAAAGAAACAGATGCGATTCCATAGGTTAGGTTAGGTGCATATAGAAATCCATACGATTACGTGGTACATTAAAATCCCATTAATTCCAATAAAGAAAACTCGCTATATTGGACTGGCAGATAGATTCCAATAAATTAACGGTCTTTTGTTTCTCTTGGAAACTTATGGGTATTAATGTGGAATGACAGCGAGAAAAGCACACTAGATTCCCATAGACTTTTTTTTATTGGAATCTATGGGATTTTTTCAAGAGGGATGTGTTACCCATCACGGCCATCACTAGTGTGGAGAGGATTTATAATTATACAGAGTGGTTTTAAAGATATCAGGACCGTTGCAATATTGGTTGGAGTTGAATTATAGTTGGATGCAATATCCCGCTCCGCAAAAAGATCTCTTTTAGAGCTCTTAAAGGTATCATGCTCTGGATAGAAATTCTCATATTATAAATACCTAGATATAACATACCTACCTACTACCTTACTATCTTTCAATTCATAAATAAAATTTTTGGAAACCATAAAATCGATTAAATCTCTTTTGAACTTAAAAATGGATTATATTATTCAAGAGACGAAGAAACTAAAATTATCAAATAATTATTTATATTTAAATCATACAGTGAATTAGAGTTTCATTTATAGAAAATGGTGCAAATAATGATACAAATAAAAAATAATAATTTAAAAAAGATAGAAAAAGAATACACATTAGAGAGGCAGAAAGAGAGAGAAGAATACGGTAAAATATTCAATAGAATTGTACCTTAAATCAGATAAAAAAAGAAGATATGTCTGAAAATGTTGATTAATTGCACACGGTTTTTAGTCAGCTGAACTCGGTTCTTTTTTACCAACTTCCAAAAAGGAAGAAGTTATCAATTCGTCGTCACATTTTTTCTTATGTATGCTCAGTGGTTATTCAAAAACGGCTCAGCAAATTTGCTGAGCTAAACGTCATTGTATTAATTACAGAAAGGTAACATATAATTTTCTATAACGCGAGAGTTACGGTTTTCCAAAATTGAGAAAAAACAATAATTAAGGGACTACTTGAATTTCTATAATTCTTCACTGTTTTCTCTAAAACGGCTAAACCAATTTGAATATTTTGAACTGTATTCTACAAAGAGATGTTCGAGCTTGATTCCGTATAATTTTCTATTCCGAAAATCGTAAAAGTATTTGCAAAATCACGGTAAACATCAATGTAAATGTGAAATTTTCATCATAAATATCTAGCTTAAATGTCAAAATATGCCATGAAAGTATATCGTACAGGGTGTTTGTAACGGTTTTCATTGCAGTCAAGTGAAATGGTACAAAATATTCCATTAGTGTACCGAAAAGAATTTTTTTAGGTGAGCGATGTTTTGTATATGGTATACGGTGGTAGGTGTGTGCGTGCATCGAAATTCAAGCAAAAAAATCTGATATTGGGTGGTCCATAAGCAGTTCCATATATAGAAAGGTTGAAATATATGGTGAAATATAATTAAAGTTATACAAGGTGGTTCAAAAAATGTTGTATTGAGTGGCACATAAGTAGTTGCGTATACAAGAGTGAAGTAAAACTATAGTTATACAGAGTGGATAAAAAAACTTAAAAAATGGTTAAATGAGCATATGCAGTAAGAATATTCGGGTTATAGGGCGGAGGGTTCAAAAAATGTTGGAAGCAGTTGCAAATACAGGATGATTGAAATATATCGTGCAGTAAAATTATAGTTATACTTACAGGGTGGTTAAGAAATATTATATAGTGTGGAACATAAGTAGTTGCTTCTACTTGGCATATTGGGCGCAGTAAAATTATAGCTATACAGGGTGATTTAAACAATAGAAAAATAGAAACAGGATTAATACTTATATAGGGTGGTTGCAACACCGTGTAGAGTTGAATTATAGTTGTATAGGCTGATTCAGAAAATGATACACAAATAATTTATGTTGGGTGATCAATACACAGAAACATATCAGGGTGGTTTCAATATATGGTGAATTAGAGTTACATATATAGAAAGTGGTCCAAATAATAAAACAAATAAAAAAGTTAAAAAATATGTGGATAATATAAAAAAATACAAATTAGAGGGAGAGGGAGATATAAGAATGCGCTAAAATAATCAATGGAATTGTACCTTAAATCAGATAAAAAAATATGTCAGAACATTGACACGGTTTCTTAACGATTTTTATTTTAAGCCAGTTGAAGTCGGTTCTTTTTTCAATATAAATTATTTAAATATTAATTAATTTGTAATTTTATTAATCGTGTTTTAGGCTCATTGAATCAACGCAGACCAAGTTCATTTTGTTCATATAATTGTGTTAAGGGTGTTTTGTGTTTACTATCGCGATTTTAATGTCACCGGCTCACCACCTAATAACAATAAAAAAATATTTATATAGAACACATGTCAGGATATAAATGTCACATCAGAATATCAGAAATTGCTATTTAGAGTGATCATACAAAGGGTATTTAGCACAGCAGACATAATCATAAACTCAGCTGATAAAAGCAATAATAACCCGTGTGGTGTCCGGGTTAGAATAGCACCATGGTATCTACCGCCTGTCGTATGAGGCGACTAAAGGGGCAGCCGTCCGCTGACCTACTACCTAGCCTTCCTCCCTTCCCCAAAACCCGCACGGGATGATCTGGTTTCTCTTTGTATGATCTGTGGATCTGGTTTAAATCATTTCATCTGGGAAGTGACAACCCCACGGTTCCGAGTTACCCGGGTCACCAGGGTCAATTGGTGACATCACCCATGAAAATGGAGCTACGGAGTAGATGCCTCGGAAAAGAGCCGCTGCCTGGGGATTGCCAGGGCATGTCTGGAGCCGGCGCTGGACATGACAGCATGCGGGACGTCAGTGGCAGGGTGCTGAGGAGGCGGGCCCCTGTCGTCCAAAGAGCTACAGCCCGAGAACCAGAAGAACCACAACAACACTCACAAATACAGTAACAGCAACAACGTGACCATCACCAACGGAGTCGAACGAGAACTCATTTTGTTCATATAATTGTGTTAAGGATGTTTTGTGTTTACTATTTCGATTTTAATGTCAACGGCTCCCCACCTAATAACAATCAAAAAATATTTATATAGAACACATGTCAGGATATAAATGTCACATCAGAATATCAGGAATTGTTATTTAGAGTGATCATACAAAGGGTATTTATATTTAGCACAGCAGACATAATCATAAACTCAGCTGATAAAAGCAATAATAATAACATATTTTCTGTTCATTAAATTAATACCTACCAAGTTCATTTTGTTAGTATAACTGTTAACTATTGATTTGATTTTTTTTTCAATTCCGTGTATACACCGTATACAAGTAAAGCAAATACACCGTGTATATGCAGACTGTAGACACGACTCTTACAAGGTCACTGCTTAAGCTCAATCTCCCACCTCCAGACAGGGTGTTTCTAAAATAGAATTTCAAACGTCTGCTGTGTATAGAACTCATTATAATAAACCAAAAAGTCCCTATTAACAATGACCCTAAAAACTCAAACAAAACTGTTTTTTTTTTCTATTCTTGGCAAAACAGTCGAAAATAAGTGTATGGGTTTTACATAAGTTTTTAAGGTTAAATAACACGTGCTACGTGCTACTCCGTTTTTCGACTTGCAAATCATAAGTGTTCTATTTAGGTTGGTGAAGGGGATTTTCGGTCCTTAAAGAGCACAGTAATTTTCAAACTCAATTTTCTCGAAAACCATTGGAAATATCGATTTGGACAAAAATAATATTTTTGAAATAAAAAAAATACGGACCGAAAACGCCCTTCACCAACCTAAAAAGGACGCTTATGATTTGCTTGTTGAAAAACGAAGTAGTACATATTATTTAATGTAAAAAGTTATGTACGACCCATACATTTTTTTCTATTTATTTTCCACCGTTTTGTCTTAAAAAAAAACAGTTTTGTTTGAGCCCTTTTAAGGGCATATAACTTCCTAAGAGTGCACTTTAGGGCACATGTTAATACGGACTTTTTGGCTTATTTTAATGAGTTTTATATACAGCAGAAGTTTGGAACCCTATATTAGAAACACCCTGTATATCATATATACACTCTCTTCTGTATGATCTAACATAAGGGTCGTCATGCGAATGGGTAGTGAAAAGTAAAAAATGTGAGATCTACTCATCTTTACTAAGTTTTATTGGCATTGAATAACGTTTTGTCTTTTTGGTTAGTTAATTAACTACATTTTTACAGTCTCTTTTCTTCATTTTAATACTTATAAAACATGCACAAATCTCAATCAGCAAATATTGTAATTCTCGAATAAATTATATGATTCTATATTTTTTGTTTAATTGCTGCAAAAATGTTTTTTATACCTAGATTAAAATTAGTGATAGTAAGTAGAAACAAATGTAATACTTGTACTTACAGCGTATATTTATTCGTGTATACATGGTGAATACGTTTTCACGGTGTTCCACTGTGTTTACAGTGTGGGATCAAAGCCGTAATGATGAAAGTATCCCTATCAGTAAGTTGAACTGAAAGTAGCTCATAGCTCAATAAAAAACTTTGAGCATCAACCTTCTGGAGGTAGCCTGCAAGCACAAATGTTGTGCCAAGGATAAAAAGAGATGGCAATAGAGAGAAGAGTGTTGCCAAGGTACAGGCTAAATGTTGATTGGTTCTGCCATTGTTTGCACTAATTTCCGATTTACAGGGAGAACAGATGTTTAGTGTTTATCGCCAGATCTGATGATTTAAAGCAAATCTCACGATATCTATATAATTTTATCGTTTTGGTATTCTTAGTTAAATTGTATTCAATTGAAGCCGTACAAATACAAACAACTAAATTATAAAATGTGGACAACAGGATTCAATGGTTATCAAAAGATTGCAGCATCAACCTGATTTTAGTTGACAAATTGCATATTACATAGTATTGAGAGTTATTGTTTGCGTACTTACGATAGTCGGGGAATTTAAAAATAAAACTGCTTCAATAAGGTTTCAGAAAATTTTTAATAATTCTATTATCAATATTTTATTTTTTTAAGAGAAAATTGGTAGATACATACATTAAATTGTTTATTACCTATTTTTTTACTTTGTAGATAATTAATTTTAATATTTACTTTTAATATAAATGGCTGATCTCTTGAATGATATTTTTCGATAAGTCGAATTCGTAAAAGTTATTGACGTTTTTAGGAATTTTCTCTTCAAGGAATCTGACAACCCTGCATGATTTTTAAAGATGTGCACGGGTCTGTACAGTTGCATAACACCCAGGGTGTCGTGTTGTCGATTTTAAAGTTGATTCTTAAAGTGAAAACACATTATCGTGACGTCACGTGAGTTCACATGCTATTACGGCATCCACGGAACACTCGAAATATCTGCAATACAATTTACGCATGCTTTTAAATCAGCTAGAAGTACACTAAGATCACGTGACGTCACGTGCCATAACGTGACCATATAGTGTCTAAAATTTTGTGATTATATGTAGGGCCTCACTTTATGTTTACAGGAAAAATCAAGAGTATATCGTAATGTTAATTTTTGGGGCAAATTAAAAAATTCAATATATTTTTTTTTCAGTCGCATCATGAAATATTATGTATATCAAATGAAAGGCCTTGTCATGAGAAACACATATTTATAAATTTTTGTAATTTTAAAATAATTCGTTTATGAGGTACCCATACATCCTTTATCTCCAAAATTAAGTAGTTTAAAAAATAGCAAAATAACAAAACTCATTCAACGTTTCATAGAAAACCTAAGAGAAAATATAATGTTAATTCTGAGGAACAATTTAGAAAATTAAAGAAATATTAATATTAAAAAATATTCAAGTGCGTTATAGAAATTAAATCAATAAGAACGCCTCTGACATTTGGTTAGGGTGGCTGACTGTTGTGCGATCTATAACCGAATACACCTTAATAGACCTTTTCATATTCTAAAAATTTTTGTTGCTATGCGTCATTTTTTTCGAGCAGCTGTCAGACCATTGGCACGTAAATACAATGTTTTTTTGCTCGAAAAAAATGACAGAAGTTGACGCTTGTCCACTAGAAATTTTCGAATATGAAAAGGCCTATTAATAGTTATATGCTGAAAAATCCTTAAAATCCAACTTTGAAAAAGCAGCTCATTTTCCTTTGCCAATCAGGTCTCTTATAGAAATATTTTTGAACAAGTCTAAGTACCCAAGACTTAGATCATTTACCATCTAGATATAGCCTGTCAAGCATAAAATCATGGCAACGCTAGAAAGAGAGGGCAATAGAGACAGTAAGAGGCTATTTCACTTAGTGGGTGGGTGGTCGGTGGACGCAGCCAATGAACAACATGCTTTATTGGAAGCAGCTCCCAACCGAGTGAAATAGCCTCTTGCCCTCTCTATTGCCCTCTCACTCCTTAGTCTTACCACGACATTTGTGCACTGCAGGCTATCTCTAGAAAGTAAATGCTCTAAGACCCAAGATAATAAAGAAGTTGTGAAATTAATTAAGCAGACCATAGATATTATTGGCTTATTCTATTTTTTTTTGTAAATGAACAGCCTAGAAATAAAGTAATCTACGCCACTGGAAAAATAGATCCAGTGTCAGTGTACCTGTGAATTCAAATTAGGTATATTAATATTAGCCATTTACATTCATTAGTTATCCGGTGGTTATTCTTTTCCCATAATTTAGGGTTTCCATTCATTTTGTATAATCTTAATATTTCTTTAAAATAAATAGGATCATGTTTTACGACTAATACCTAATGATTTAAAAATTGTTTAATTTAAATATATTTTTTTCATATTTGGTCCGATTATTTTTATAAAAATAGAATGCGGAAAAAATACATCAAATACAATTGTTGTATTTGATATTATAGCAGAGACAACCATCTCTGATTATAGCGATAAATTTTCAACGTGAAAATTGCTCGGAAAAATAGAAAATTTCACCATACTAATTTAGTTACTTTCTAGGTTTCTAGTGCATTTCTGTTTGACACTAATGCGGGGTTTGTTTGTTGTTGCAAGCGTCATCTTGCAAAGTTGTTTGCAGTAAATTGCCGCGTAGGATTTTTAATTTTTGTGATTGAAGTTATAATATTCTACCGTAAAAATGAAACGTAAAAGCGGCAGAAAGTCTGCAAAAAAAGAGGAAGAAAGAAACAACGATGAAGAAAGTACGGAGCAAAACGGGGATGCCTCCGAAAATGAAGAGGAAGCTCCTAAAGAGAAAAGGAGGAAAAGTGGTAGAAAAAATGTTTCTTTTACCGCAAAGAAAGATGAAGTTGAAACAGCACAAAGTGAAGAAGCATCAGAGTCCAGCGAAATCGAGGAAGATGTAAAAGAGGTATGTTTGAAGTCATTATTACTTGTTTTGGTTTGTTTTGAAAAAAAAAAAAGATCAGTTTAAAGATAATGGACACACACATACATTGATGCTTTCACAATAATGATTGTTGCCTAGTCATATACATTTCATGCTTTTTCTAACTTAATTCGATATATACGGTGTCCTACTTTTCTAATTTTATGTTAAAAGTAAACCACAACCTGACTAATAAAATGTAATCACAACAATCGTTGGTCAATGAAAGATGAGTATTTCAGATATAAACTCAGTTCTTATTGAATTGAATTTTGAGAATCCCCCATGTAATTGATGTAAAAAATAACCCTAATGATTTGGCGGGAGCAAGGAAATAAATACATGGGTACAGGTTGCCCTTTAAGCATTTTTACTATCATTACTGTTAGAAAATATGTGCCAATTTGATAATTTAATGAGCTTAATATTAAAAGGAGAAAATCCTTCAAAAGTCTTAAAAGAATATATTGTTTATTTTCTAAATTACCCAATTTAAATATTTTATCTAACTTTGAAAACAAATATATTTGCATAAACATACAAAACACCAAATGTTAGTTTAATTTATGAATTTTGATGTTTCACCTTTCTAATGATTTTTCTTTAATAGTAATACTTAGTTCCAAATTTAGAAATACAATTTACAATGAACTTAAATTTATACTTTGTCATATTCATTAAATGCTTTAAATACTTTTTGGATTCCCCAAAAGTCAGAAAAAAATCAAGGTTTTGCAGTAAAAAGTTTGCCACAAAAAAAATTATTTCTCATTCAATTGGTTTCCACTGCAAGAAGTTTATTATAGAAAGTTTAATAGATAGGTTGGCAAAAATCTAACATGGCAAATTCAACTTGGCGGCTAAAACTTCAAAATTGTCAAAAAATGATGTAAATCAAGACTGTGTCTTAAGATTCTTACATTTACACTTGTAATATTGGCCAAAAATTTTAAAATTGGAAATTGCTACTCCAATTATACCAAAAGGTAATACAAATGGTGAGAAACTATGAAATTCAGGTGAAAGTAGTCTTGAAAGGATATATCTGTATGTTTTTCCAATGGCCAAATAATTGCTTTTTTGATAACATGGTATCAAACATCATGAATCAACCTTGGTGTATCCAAGTTGACTGCTGAAACCTCAAAATTACCAAAAATAATTAAAACATCACCTAAGATTTACATTTACACTAGATGGCCAAAATGCTATATTGTTTAAAAATTATTAACAAAAATATAAAAAAATTGACTGATTTCCCCTTTTATTCATGAAACTATAGGTTGTAAACTTTTGAAAGAAAAAAAAAACAGAAGTATAGGACCTCAGTTGATCTTTACAAGAAAACTAAGGAGAAAACAACATTATTCTTTTTGGGACCAAATTACAGAATTATGATTTTTTTCCTTCAAATTCATCAAATGAAAGGGTGCATTATGATGAATACAATTATATTTTTTTCAAATTGTTCAAATATTTTTTTAAAAAGTTATTAAAAAACCTACAAAATTTGACCCGCCCTCCTATATCTGCAAACTACTGAAACTAAACTTTGGAAAACAATGGGAATATAGGGCCTCACTTAAAATTTACAAGTAAGCAAAAATTCTAACATTAATTTATAAACTTAAATGGAAAATAAAGATTGGTGTATCAAAAGAAAGGAACTTTAATAAAATTAAATATATTTCATTTGTATTTTTAAATTAATGTGTATAATTGATAATTATTATTTAAAATTTGGCTTATTCTCCATTTTGTCTCCCAAACTACTCAGCCTAAAATTTAGAAAAAAAATTATATAGGGCATCTAGTGCATCATGTAGTAGACCAAGTAAAATAAAGGCTTGTGTGTTTTTCATAAATTTAAAATGCTTAATTTAAAAGATATTTACTAAAATGTAATAAAAACAATTCATTTCTGGCTTATCTGAAACTGGAAAATTACAAAGATATATATGATGATTTACCTACATTATAACAAAGTCCAAAGGTGGTACAGAACCCTTAGTATGTGTGTCCAACTCACACTTTACCAAATTATTTGATATACAGTCTGGGTAAGTGGGAACAGTATAGCAGAACCTTCTATACAGAATTTGCCAAATTAAGCTATTTTAAAAATAAGAAAAATGATTTTTTAAAAGCTTTCTTGTATATATTACCTGAAGGGAATATGATATTAAATAGGAGTTCAGGGAAGTGAGAGCATTGTTATGAACAAATATACTTTCACCAAGGTTATATATATATATTAATATATATATATATATATATATATATATATATATATATATATATATATTTGAAATTTTCTTTTCCATGATTTGCAAGTTCTTGTGATATCTACTAATAGAAAAAAATATGTATTGTTGATTTGATAATAACTTATTCTTCTTTTGTCTAAAGTGTTGTTTTTACAAGAAAATATTGAGCGAAAACATGCACTTTAGACAAAAACAAGAATAAGTTATTATCACATCAACAATATATATTTTTTTCTATTAGAAGATATCGCAAGAACTTGCAAATCATGGAAAATTTCATATATAGATATATGAAGTACAACAGGTATATACTACGATAGACAGATACCGTACAATGTCATTAAAACAATCGAAAATATATACTCAAAAAATATGATCCAAGCAAAAATAGATGGTGACCTAACTGAACAGATACCTGCAAATAATGGGATTAGACAAGGGGACTCTCTCAGCCCGCTACTATTTAACATCGTGATGGACGAAATCATAAAACAAGTACGTAAACTAAGAGGATACAAAATGGGAAATAAAGAGATCAAAATCCTGTGCTATGCAGACGATGCGGTACTGGTTGCGGAGAACGAGGACGATCTGCAGAAGCTACTGTACCAATTTAACAAAACAGCAAAAAGGTTCAATATGATAATAGCAGCGGCAAAGACAAAAGCAATGGTTACTTCCAAGACACCGATCAGATGCAAGCTTGTGGTGGATAACAAAATAATACACCAGGAAATGAAATTTAAATATCTGGGAATCGAAATATCTGGACTCAGGGAAGTGGAGACGGAAGTAAGAAACCAAGCTACAAGAGCCACAAGAGCAGCAGCATACCTAAATGACACAATCTGGCGAAATAAATACATTCGAACTGAAGCCAAAGCCCGCATATACAAGGCCGCAATCAGGCCTATACTATCCTATGCAGCAGAGACACGACCTGAGACCTCTAAAACAAAACGGATAATGGAGACCACAGAAATGAAAATAGTTCGAAGAATAGCGGGAAAATCACTAATGGATAGAGAAAGAAGTGAAAACATAAGACAAGCATGCGGGATAGATAACATCAATGACTGGGTATTGGACAGAAAGATAAAATGGAATGAGCACATTGACCGCATGACGGAAGAACGAATTGTGAAAATATCAAGGGACAAATCACCAGCAGGACGAAGAAGCCTTGGAAGACCTAGGAAAAGATGGAGTGACAACCTCCCAGGTGACTGAGCAGAGGCAAGGATGTGAAGAGAAACAGGCAAAGATGCCTATACACAGCATGAAGAAGAAGAAGAAGAACAGGTATATTTCAGAAGTAAAACAAATAATTATATTTACTTTAACTACTTATTATTAAGTAGTAAAGTGTTTGGTATAAAAATTTCAAACAGCTTCAGAATTTCAGACTATTGTGCTGTTCATCCATTGTATTGGAAAAACATTTTATGATGAATATGCAAAGATATGCCTCATAAAAGAACTGGCGAACTGTTGCTTAAAACATCTGTATAGAGTTTTATTTAAAAAATAAGGCTCTTCTAAAGTTCTCCACAACCCATAAATTGACAAACGAACATTGTCTTAATCTTCTCATTGCCAGTGGGAAGTCATTTCAGATCAATATAACAATTTACACTATCAGTATCACCACTTCAGGATCACAGGATAAGGATGCAATCTGAAATTATTGGCACAATAAATTGTTGTAGCCATTGGGTTATTATTCATAAATACACTTACACTTTGATCAAACATATAACAATTGTTTCACTGACAAAATCAGGCAATGAGTGTAATTTATATCTACCTTCTCCTAATATTAGATCATTAACAAGTTTGATTCATATTTCGTATTAGTTTTTGTATTAATGTTAAATTTTCTTTTAAGGTGATACTTATATTTTTATCTCTTCTCTTAATAATGTAAGGAACCTAATACTATTTTTGCAAAAACATTCCACACAGTACACCACATAACATATTGTAAATTGAATATTAGCATGATTACCATTGAGGTCTTGTAAAAAAAAGTCTAATGAATCTCTGCTGTGAAGCCAAATGACAAAAGTATCATCAACATATATAAATAAAAGAAGCAGAGTGGATTCACATTCATTTCAGTTACCTAGTGACTCTTGGGGAGTAGGCAGATTCAGGCCCCAAGTTCAATATAGACTGTGAAACTTTTTGTTGCTTGGTAATGGCTCCAAAGCACGAGTCGAAACGTCGAGTATTTAACAAAATGATATGACCAAAGTTTTATGAGTAAAAGAATCATACTGTATTAAATTAGGACCTTTAGAAAACAACATCATCAAACATTAACCAAATTCAATATAATAGAAAAATAAATTGAATAATTATATAAAAAATATAATAACAGTAAAAGTACAAATAAGAAAACAAAGTATTTCAGTGTTATTCTCATGCAATAATAATAATTTTGTTTTTACTGGTATCAATTTAGTTTTATTTTTTTACAATTCATTACATGAAGAGCATATATTTTTTAATTAGCAATGTGAAACCTATTGACAAATCTTTAATGTCATATTTCCAGGAAAAGAAGAGTAAAGGTAGAAAGTCATCGGCAAAAAAGGAAACTGAAGCATCAAAAAAAGATCTTGATCCATTAGCAAATTCTGAAGACGAGATAGAAGAGAGTGAGGTAAGTGAATATTTGATTGGTCTGATCCTAGGTTTAGATAATACATTACAGGTGGTAAATCTTCAATGACTAGAAGGCTATATTGACATGTTTAGTTAACAAAGATTGCGTTGTTTTAATTTCGTGGTATGGCAACACTGTGGTTATCTAATGTTTAACACGTGAGATTTTGCAATTTTTGACGTTTGTTCCATAAGCAAAAGTGATAAGTTGAATAAAGTGGGCCGCTCCAATAGGGACTTCCGGTTAAGATGACGGGGGCAGCTGCATGTGCGTTTGATTTAGGTTTGGAAAAATTAGGATAAGTGAACAAATAACTAGAGAATGGTATTTCATTAAAAACGTATCAGAACACTGTTAAACTGATTTAAGATGCCCCTAATAGTGATAGTGCTTGTTAAGCTGGAAGTCCGAGGCTGATCCGTTGCTGTAAATAGTTCTCTCTATGTGTAAATTATTGAATATTATAAACCACTTGTTCAGACCAAGACCATAATCAGCCTTGAAGGCTTCACACCTTACGGGCTACCCTTAGAGGACGAAGAAGCTCCAATACAATTTAACAATATTCATCAAAAATTGTAAAAAAGAAACTGGATTTAAATCATGAGCATTTTCAAGCATTTTTTTAAATGTAATGCTCAAACAAAAAGCAAAAAAAATTAAATATCACTTATTTTGATTGCTTTACCTGTTCGGATTTGTAATATAAACTAAGATTGGTCTATTTATTCCTGATTTACATAATTTGGCCAACTTAAAACCATCTCTTTAATGTACATACTAATTTTTAACTGACTTCCAAAAAGGAGGTCACAATTCGGCGTGTATTTTTTTTGTGAACGGATTTGAATACTTATTATTTTATTTTAAAAATTGTCCATCCATATTGGTGAAATTTCAAACTTGAGAAAAGAATTGTATTCGTAAAGGAATTAAATTTGGGATTGAACACATACCTGCATGGAAATCGACCAATATGCCTACTATATTAGTCAACTTCTTCAAAATCCCATACCGATTTCTATAGTTTTTTAAATTGTATTGTATTAAGGAAGATCCAAAAGTGGTGTCATATATTTTTCTATGATGTGTAATGTGCAGTTTTTTAGAAAATCACCCAAAAATGAAATATTTCTGCATAAATATTTTAATTCCAACGTAAAATAGCCCGGGAACTCAAGACACTGAAAGTTTTAATCGCGAATTCGAAAATTCTCTATGTACATCGCAAGCATATGGGTAGTATAGTATAGCCTGAAGCTGGTCCATAATGTAATTCGTTCTCCGAAGTTTCCTTGCACTTTAAATTGTCTCACAACGTTTCAATAGCTTTGAATCTGCAATCGTCATCAGGTGAATGAATTCAAATTGTCCGTCTTATTTATACCCTTAAACCGGTCATGCTCATTGGGTCGCTTAATTCCTTATCTCATCCAATCAAGGCTCAGGAAGGAGTCTCCAGATGTTTGTAATGTGGACGCTGGGCTTTTTAATTATATTCTCGTTCGAGATTGTGTATATAATTTGCTTTTATACCACTGCTCTTCTTTGTGAATTACCCTTGCCTGGTCCCAGGTGATGTTATGGTGTTCAGTCCATGCGTTTTTACCTAACCTAGACTTTGTAAGCTCCCTCCTTTGAGTAGCTATGCGGTGCTCCTTAACCCTGGTATCTAGTGGCCGCTTTATCTCCCCAGTGTAGAGATTGCCACATTCACAGGGTATACTTTATATACAGTTTTTTGGTATTGCAGGAGTATCCGGTTTTTGTCATCATTTTGATTATGAAGTCAAAATGATTTTCAATAGCCTGTGTCCAATACGTCTACATTTTTCCGACAAGTCTTAGTGTATGGTAATAATAGAGTTGCTCTCAAAGTTTCCTCTTCCTGCCTAGTTGGTTTATCCAGTTATTCGTCAAAATGTCTTCTCTAAGTTTCACTGTCCAATATGTCTAAATTTTTCCAACAAGTCTTAGTGTATGGTAATAATAGAGTTGCTATCAAAGTTTCCTCTTCCTGTCTAGTTGGTTTATCCAGTTATTCGTCAAAAGGTCTTCTCTAAGTTTCACTTGTTTTTCTTTGAGTGCCTCTGATGTGCTACAGCTATTTTTGGCTCTATGGAGTAGTGTTTTGATAATGCCAGTTTTCGTTGCTGTTAAGTGGTTAGACTTGTTATCCAGCGGATGGTTATGATTAGGTTAGATGCTCTAGAAATGCCTGTAGTTCTCTCTCTCCGTCTCCAAATAATGAAGGTGTCGGCGACATACCCTAACCAGGGCTTTGGTTGCTGTTCATACCCGTTCAGTGTATGTTCTTCGAGCCATTCCATATAGCTGTTGGCGATGATTGGCAATAACGGGGAGCCCATAGGGAATCCATCTTCATCCATGTAGCAGTTTTTGAGGCAACGTTGTAGTAAGTTCATGATTGAATCTATTGGCAGGCAGCTCTATCCTCTCCATCAGAGTTTCGTTCTCAGTAAGTTTCTTTCTCACTATGTCGAGAGATTCCTCTAATGGTACGTTCGTTAAGAGGTTTTCAATGTCGAAACTTACTAAGCGAGGTTCTGGCCCAAGTTCCATGGATTCAATGATTTTCACAAAATTCTTTGAGTCCTTGACGTGCGATGATGTTTTGCCCTTCAAAGGTGGGATGATTACTAGAAGGAATTTGGATACTCCTACTGTTGGTTAATTACTTATGCTGAGAGGGGTATTCCTGCATTGTGTAGCTTGGGTAGTCTATAAAGATGTGGTGGTTTGCTGTGATGTGTCAATTTTCTCTTTGTTTTGGGTGGAATGTATTCAGCATAATCTCTTGAGTGTGTTGTATGTTTTCCGTTCTACTCGTATTTTGGAAGTTGGATTAGTTAGCGATGGTTTGTATTTTCTCTTCGAGGGTACGTCGTCGATTTCCCTGTTCTATTCCGTTCTGTCCACCAGGGTGGTGGCATTTCCTTTGTCAGCTGGTAGACTGATGATTTATTTGTCGTCCTTAAGTGTTTTTATGATTGAATTTCAATAGCAACAACACTTTAAGGAGCATAATAATAAAAACAAAGCAGGATACTCTTGCAATATGTGTTTTGATTGATTGTTAAAATTTAATTTTGTACCTAATTTGTTTTAAAAAATGGGTTTGTATTTCAGAAAAAGAAATCTTCAAAGAAGACCAAAAAAGCTAAAGAAAAAGTAGCCCAAGCTTCTGAATCAGAGGAGGACGGAGATGAAGATGATGAAACCCAATATGAGGTATTTTGTTAGATTAGGGTTAATTCATTTTGATTAAAACTAACTGTGTACATGGTACTACTGTGGCTAATTTTTCACTCTTTAAAAATTCCAAATTATGTTTAAATTGCTAAACTATTGCGTGATGAACAACTGTAAGACATATTGTTTATAAAACATATGTTGTGAATGATGAAAAGCACACTTTGCTGTATTGCTGTCTGACATTTAATAGTTAAATCTGTATTTCATCACACTTCGAAAACGCTTGGACTATCCATCATGACCACTCAAACAAAACCTAGATTCATTACTGATGCAAGTGACATTCCATTGATATGTCCAGTTTGGCCATTTCTGCACCATTCCAAGCTGTCAACCTTATATTGTGGGAGAAAGAAAGGGTTTAGTAAGCCCTCAGCCCCATTCCAAACAATCTTTAATTAACAGTCATCCTAGAGAATATCCACCCTGTAGATCTGTCTTATTTACGTATGTATCCCGTCTATTTTATACAGCAAGAGTCAGAATTTTTGCTGTTAAAAACCTGTATCAGAATACGGCGCAAATAACGGCCTCCAGAGCCTGCACATCGTCGATGAATCTCATCACTAAACTGTTAACCCAGGGTGAATGAGGTCGGGTATCTCATACCCGCCGGATTGTAAAACGCTAAATATTTATTGACTATGCGATTCCTGGAACTCGGCAGGCTCAGTAGCTGGAGGGGGTGGTGCTGGGAGTGATTTTAAGTAAGAGTAACTGTGTTGCGCTGGCGGTAGAGTCAACTGCAGGTGCGCAAACATACAGCGGGTACATCATACCCGACCTCACAGTCGGTGTAAGTATTTTGTGTTTTGGTTATCTTCTAATTTTATGTGTATATAATCAAATTTCCTTGTTTGTGGTTGTGTTAACTCCAAAATGTCTTATGAGCAAAATCGGAGACGGCATGCTCAAATTTTCGAAGAATTTCCAATGATGAAAGGGGCGAATCAGGGAGTGATGGGAAACTGATCACTGCTCTAAGCGTAGCGAGGAAAGTGATTCGGAACATAATGCAGATTCTGATGTAAAGGACACTCAAGGTGACATTCTACAGTCGGAAGATATTGTGTCTACTAATGGGGTACGGGGATCCTATTGTACTGCTAAGGATGGAACTAAATGGCAAAAACTCTGTCATATTACAAACATCCGCACAAGATCGGAAAATATTATGCGAGATCAACCAATTGTAACAGGTTCAGCTAAAAGTACCCAAACAGAATATGGATGTTAGACACTTTTCATTGCAGAGCCTATGTTGAATAATCTACTCTTCTATACAAATAATGTGATAACCAATATGAGGATTTTGTGTCGTCTTGGCAATAACAAGAGCACATGAAAGACATTACTTGGGAAGAGATGAAGTCGTTTTTGGGACTTCTGTATTTAGCAGGTTTGAATCGCTCTAATGGACAGAATCTTAAGTGATTTGTGGCGTACACATGTCCCTGGCATAGAGATTTTTTATATGTACAGTTATATATAGCAGTTCTATTTTCTGCAGAATTGTCTTCTGATCCGATATTGATTGTATGTTATGTTGAAGCTAAATTATATAAGACAGATTCATTCTTTCATATTGTGTGCACAATTGATCTCAATTTCCCAAATAATTAGATATTAAGTCATAGTTTCAAAAAAAACATTGTTTTATATAGAAGTATAATTACTATCATAACTAGAACTGGGTTATTTCATCATATTATCTCATTTCCCTAATGTTAAATCATATATTACAGTAATAAGTAGTATTCTAGAGTTCTATATTAGGGTATGTCATGCCCACCTCATTCACGCCGGGTTAACACCGTTGATGGATTGGCATTAATTCTTATTGAAATTTCCCGCAAACCAAAACCAGCATCTTTCATGCCGTTGTCTACAGTGCTTTCTTTTTCGAAATCGTTTACTGACAAAATTAGTGACGACCTGGAATTCTTGGTACTTGAAGAAAACTACTAGGAAAGTAATTTGTTGGGAATAACTTGGAGGGACCAAATCCCTAATAAACTCGTCAGAAAGAGAACTGGGGTACCAGATGCCGTCCAAAAGATAACTTGTCTTAGGTGGAATTGGGTTGGACTTGTAGCTCAAATGTTAAATAACAGGTGGACTAAACACACATCGTAGAATGGCGTCCTAGACCCGTAGCTTCAGAAATAAGGAAGACCGCTCTCAGATGGGATAAAGGGGATTAAAACGATACAGGTGGTACCTAATGATTAAGTATGTGAGGAATAGACGCCTGTACGAGGGCTGCCTTTTATATTTCGGGATTAGAGAACAAAAACAAATATTAATCATCGAAAATCGCTTTATTGTTTTTCAAAATATTTCCCATAAAGATCTATACACTTTTGCATGCGTTTGAACCAATTGTCGAAGCACTTTTTCCACTCTGATTGAGGTATCTCCAAAACATGTATTCTGAACGCAGCAACCGCTTCTTCAGGTGTCGAAAAACGTTGACCTCTCAGTTTGTTTTTTACGTACGGGAATAAAAAGAAGTCATTTGGTGACAAGTCAGGACTATACGGCGGATGACTCATCAAATCGATGTTTTGAGTGGTCAAAAAAGCAATTGTTTGAGCCGATGTGTGAGAGTTCGCATTGTCGTGGTGAAGAGTGATCCGTCTTCGGCGGTTTTCCTCATTTCTTGGAAGACAACTGGCAAACAAATGGTTGTGTACCACTCAGAATTGACTGTTCTGCGTTGTTCTAGTGGTACGGTTGCGACATGTCCAGTTTTTCCGAAAAAACAGGCGATCATTTGCTTGGAAGTGCTTCGTGCGCGAACAACTTTTGTTGGATTCGGCTCATCTTGAAACACCCATACAGTCGACTGTTGTTTACTTTTGGGCTCACACGTGTAAATCTACGATTCATCACCTATCACTATGTCATAAACGTGTTTTGAAGCACCGCGATCGTATTTTTTAAGTTTTTCTTTCGACCAATCGACACGAGCCTTTTTTTGAACGATTGACAAATTGTGTGGGATCCAACTCGAACAAATTTTTTTGACATTCAAATGTTTATGCAATATTGAATGTATGCTGGTCCCACTAATGTGTAAGGTTGACTCAATCTCACGATAGGTCACATGACGATCTTGCAATATCAGTTCGCGCACAGCATCAAGGGTTTCCGGAACAACAACTGTTTTTGGACGACCTTCACGAAATTCGTCTTGGAGTGAACTACGACCTCGATTGAATTCACCATACCATCGATAAACAGTGGTCCTTGATGGAGTTTCATCGCCAAAAATTAAATTAAGTTCATCCATGCACTCTTGCTGACGTCGAAAGTAAAAAATAATCGCATGAAAATGTTCACGATTTAATTCCATTTTTTGGCCGAGATGAATCCTTTAAGTTACTGTAAACAACACAGCGCTCGTATGACAAAACGTTCAGAGTACGTATAACCTCAAAAATGTCAAACTTTACGATAGAGCTGTCAGTTGTCAGATTGCAACACTAGGGTTGTCCAATCCCGAAATATAAAAGGCAGCCCTCGTACAAGTGGAATCGTACGCTGGATGAGAGAGAACAAAACCGAGTGGACGTATCTGTCTCTGCCTAGAGCTGCAAGCAATAGCCAGACGTCAGTTAACTGACGTTTATGTTTATCTCGGATTCAGACGTACTGTATTCAATATACTCAATGATCAAAACCAATTGGATACAAGTGGGTCAAGGCAGAAAGGAATGGATACGGTTGAGGGAGGCATATGTCTTTCAATGGATGCATGAGGCTGTATGATGGTGAAAACATAAAAAATAGTGTTTCTTTAAATAAATATTCGTATACAAGGTGTTGAATTTATTTGTAGTACATAAAGTATATATGTTAGTAAAATTGTTTGATTCATCGTTTCCGATAACAAATTTCGTTAAGGTTGTCAAATGGGTTTTTAAAAATCTATGAAGGAACCTTTATTTTTCATTGATTGGTTGTTTAGTGATTGGTTCATCAGTTGATGATCTTCCTCTCTTCAGTTACGTAGTTATATTGTTGTAATCCCATTTTTTGTGGGTAAAGAACGTTATCATAGTATATACCAATATGTATTTTTCTATAATTTGCAGCCATTAGATTTCTGTTTGGTTTCTGGAATCGCCACGAAATACATTTTGATTTTATTCAGGATCTGCGTTGGTTCTCTTTCTGTGTAATTTCTCTGGCATTCGAGGTCGCTACTTTTTTGTCCAAGGTATTAGGGTACTACCAGTACACTCTTGTTTTTCTGTTTTTATATGGGGTATCGGGTTTGAGGAGAACTGATAAAGAGGACATGTTACCTTATTCTGAACCAGTATCTATGTTTCAAAGTATATAACTTTTGTGTTGATATATATATATATATATATAATACTGCTGTTTTAAATTAATATAGAGTATCAACACAAAAGTTTTACGTAAGGTAATATTTATTAAACAGCAACTTGTTTGATAATGTAGGTTGAAGCCGTTCTCGATGATAAAAATGTAAGAGGTGTAAAACATTACTTGATTAGATGGAAAGGATATGGAGAGGAGAGCGACACTTGGGAACCTGAAGATACGCTTCAATGCAAAGACTTACTCAGCGATTATAAGAACAAAAAAGAAAACAAGCTCAGCAAGCGGGGAAGAAAGAAGATTTGGAAAGATAAAGAACCTGATTGGGACGAAAATGAAAATTTTGAAGTAATTCTTAATGATTCATTTGAGATTGTGTACCGGAAATTAAATTATAGTGTTAATTGCCTTTTTTGTAGGTCGATCGAATTTTGGAAGTCCATTTCAAGAAAAACGGAAAGCGGGAGTTTTTGGTCTCTTGGAAAGGTTATCCCGCTACAGATAACAGTTGGGAGCCCGAAGATAATATGGACTGTAAAGATTTAATCCAGAAATTCATGGAAAAAGTCGATCAAGCCAAACAATTTGACGAAAGAGAACTAAGAGCTAACAGAAAACAAGTTCAGAGATATACTTTGACTTCACCTGATACAGGTAGAAGAATAAGTAAACGATTCAGCGGCAAAGAAAGGTGAGTGTTAAAATGTTAACTAGAATTCGGAATTCTCTAAAACTTCAGGACAAGCCAATTTTCGGGTGTCCTCTAAGAATTTGAAGTTAGGGTGCTTAATATCTTATTAAAAGCTTTTATTAACTGTGTTGTAATCAATTTTTCGCGTACTTTCTTTCATCCAACTGAGCTGAAGTTTTGATTATGTACGTAAATCAATATGGTGTCATTTAACTGGTTTGAGAATAAAGCCTGAAGATGGCTATAGGAAGTCTAATTAATTTGTCTTGAGATGTACTCTGATTGTAGGTACCTAGTATTGAGGATCTAAAACGTCAAAGGAACTCAACAAAGATTATCATAAAAAAGTTTGTACTTTACATCATACAATACAATAGGTGTAATAAAATAAAGTAGAAGTATTTTTAAAAGCATTTTTCTTGTAAACCATGTGACTAAAAGTAAAAATAATTGTCTAACGGCCAGCAGTTAGATGTTCTGAGAATTTTTTTACGCAGAATTACGGTATTTCAACAAACCTATATTCTCTAAGTCTCTTTCTCACACCTGTTGAACATGACATGGAGACTGACTATACCCGACGGCGGTTCCTGTAGATTTTATCATATATAAAGGATGCCAGAAATTTGACCGACTTTAATATAATACGTTGTCAAGGACAATTGAACTTCATCTCTGAGTCAACATACATATATTACCCCACTTACTCTTATCATAGTTCAATTGGTATCTCTTTAACTAGTATTTGGGTTTATTTTTAAGTGTCATTTGAATCTCTAATCATGTTTTAAAACTTTATTATTTTCTAAATGATTTTTTACCATTGGCCAATGACCAATAATGTTTAAGAGTACCGAATTTCACTCTTAATATTGTTATACTTATTAATATTGTAAAAAAATATAACCATAATCTTCAACTCGGTCAGATTTCTACACTTCCGTACTTCAGGAACTCTGTAGAAACTGCCGTCAAACTTAGTGAGCCTCCAATTATGTTATCATCAGCAGATATAAGAGTAACTGGAGAAAATATAGTGTTTGTTGAAGTACTATATGTCTGCCACCTGCTGACTCTTTGACTATAATATGTAGTGTTTGAAGTTAAATATTAAAGATAAAGACTACCAGTGGTGGATCCAATCTTGCAGATATATAGATAGAGTTCCAAGTGACACGTTGTGTGCGAGATTTAAACTTAAATCATTCCAACGGATAGATAAATAAATGGGGGGGTTCAGGGGGCATATTCTTGGTTGAAACAAATACAAAAACTGTGGCTTAACATTAATATTATTTTATATTTACCAATTCACATTATACCGTCTTTTTACACCACCGCCATCCTGGTCACTTTTTAATCGAATTCCAAAAAGGAGGCGGGTATCAATTAGTCGGCACGGTTTTTTTATGTATGCTCAGTGATTATTCAGATACAGCTTGGGCAAGGTACCATATAATTTTCTATAATGTGAGATTTATGATTTTCCAGAAAATCAGAAGAAACTAATTAAGGGACTACATACATTTCAGGGAATCTCAATGAATCTACACTGTTTTCTCTAAAACGGCTCAATTTGAATATTTTAAATTGTATTCAACAAAGAGCTTGATTTCGAATAACTTTCTATAACGTAAAACATACCGTTTGTTGAAAATAAAAAAAAATATGTGCAAAAAAGGTAAACATCAATGTAAATGTCAAATTTTCCTCATAAACATCTAGCTCAAGATATGCCATGAAAGTATATCGTACAGGGTGTTTGTAACGGTTTTCATTTTATGAGACTTACGGTCGTGTGAAATGACACAAAATATTCCATTATTGTATCAAAAAGAAAAATTGTTGTGAGCTATCTTTTTTAGTGTGCATGCGTCGAAATTGAAGCAGCAAGCAATTAGCACATTTGGAAAAATAGAGCCAAGTAAAATTACAGTTATACAGGTGGTTCAAACAATATTACAAATAAATGTGATATTGAGTGGTACATAAGCAGTTGCATATATACGATGGTTGAACTATAAGGAGTAATAGAATTAAAGTTATACAGGGTGAATCCTAAAATGTTTTATTGGGTGGCACATAGGTAGTTGCGTGTACAAGGTGATTGAAATAAGAGTGGAGTAAAAGTATATTTATATAGAGTAGATCAAAAAACGTTAAAAATGGTTAAATAGGCGTATGCAGTAAGGATATTGAGTTATAGTTCAAAAATGCATATTCCGGCTAGTTGAAATATAAGGTGGAGTAGAATTATAGTTATACAAGCTGGTTAAAAATGTTATATAGTGCGGAAGATAAGTAGTTGCTTATACTTGACATTTGGGGCGAAGTAAAATTATGGGTATACAGAATCATAATAGAAAAATAGAAACAGTCAATAGGTTGGAAAAGATTAATACTTATACAGGGCGGTTGCAATATCGCGTGGAGACGAATTATAGTTGTATAGGGTGGCTCACAAAATTATAGGCAAATAATTCATATTGGGTGACTAATACACAGAAACATATACAGGGTGGTTGCAATGTAGGATGAATTAAGAGTTACACTTTTTAAAAGTGGTCCCAATAATAAAACAAATAAATAGTTAAAAAATATGTGGAAAATATAGATAAAAATACAAATTAGAGAGAGAGCGAGAGAAGAATACGCTAAAATAATCAATAGAATTATACCCTAAATCAGATAAAAAAGTCTAAAAATAGTGATTGATTGCACACAGTTTCTAAACGGTTTTTATTTTAAGCCAGTTGAAGTCAGTTCTTTTTTAAATATAAATTATTGAACTTGTTATTTAATGCTTTTAGCTGGACACTTTTTCAGTTTAATACCCATATAAGTTTGTCATTCTTCCCTCTACTATGCATAGTTGGTACTAATTTCAAATGTCCGTGTAATAGTATAGAACGACGTGGGGTTACTGCGAGCAGAGTGGAGCACTTGTCCTCCCCTCTGGCATAGGAAAAGATTACAGACATTTTGGGGAAAAACATTTTTTCTATTGAAATCGAAGTTTCAAACAAATTTATTGTGAATGTTAAATTGGTCTGAGCATAATTTAATACAGTAATATATATTTAAAAAAATCTATTTGACGAATTTGGTTTGGCTCACCGGAAATAGATTTTGTTGTCTTGCCTCAAGAATCATATCTCACCAATTTTCCATTTATTCTAGCAAATAAATTTTGTGTCTTAAATATAAACGATGTCTATCTAACTTTTATTTGTAAATATCTCTTATTTGTTTTAGGTTGCTGAGAACCAATAATTTTATAGTACATTATTTTTATTATTCATTTGGGATTTCTGAAAGATATTTGTGGCATCTCTGGTTTGTATTTGCAGATTTTTTGTGAATAACACCACAAATACCTTGAAAGTCTGTATTGTCCTATATTTCGTGGAACCCGTAATGTTGAGCTGTCGACCCGAGGCCGGCGACTGGCGCTAACTCCAGAATTGTATCGAATTTTCCCGATACCTATTTGCAGTTTTTGGTAATGGGGGCATGAGTATGCTATTAAAAAAAAATGGAAGAAAATTCTAAGGCTTTACAAGATAAATTGCTGGAAAAGTCTTTAGAAGATAACCTATGAACATTACAAGACAATTCTAAAACCCTATAAGACAAATTACTAGAAAACTCTAAAACTTTGAAGCTTGGACAGAAGAGTTAAAACAGATAATGGAGGGTGAGTCAGCAAAATAACAACAGATATTCACAATATAAAGGGGAAAAACTCCCTCTAAGACCGAAAGCAGGAACAGTCCGGAAGTAGTCAATTCGAAAATTGGCCTCGAAGAAACAAGACCCAAAATGAAACTTCCACAATTTGATGGAAAATCGTCGTGGACTAATTATTGGTGCCAATTTGAGGTTGCAGGAAAGGTAAACTGATGGTCGGCAGATTAGATGGCGTTAACCCTCGTCTTAAGAGGGGATGCTACAAAATATTTTGCAAATAGTTGAATACCCTAGAGCAAGAAGACTATGAACAATTGGTCAACATTTAGAACGGAACTATGGGCAGACAAATTTGGAGCACGTTTACCACTCCTAACTGAAAAATCGTCACCAGAAAGATAATGAATCCCTACAAGAGTTTGAAGCTGATATTACCCGTCTGGTTCGCCTTGTCTATCTAGCCAGAACAGAAAATGTTATAGAAAGGTTAGCAGTTCAAGCGTTTTTGGATGGACCTCGGTACCAGGAAGCCAGACAAGCATTGGTACTAGCTCGATCGACTCAATTAGTGGATGCACTGCCTCGAGCTCTGGAATTCGCGGCTGCGAAAAATACCTGTAGAGGTAAGGGCAGAGAAGGAGAATCAAATGGCAGACATTATAAAGCTTCTATAAGGAACATAGAAAAGGAAGTCCTTACCGAAAAAAGGCAACTGTGATGTTTGAAGTGTGGTAGGACATATAAGAAGTGTTGCAAGGGTAGTAACGGAGTACCGACTTCCTTGTCAGAACGAGCTGATAATTGTAAATATGGTCAGCGAACTGAACGAAAAGGGGCTGTAGAACTACCGCCGTAGTTGACCACTGGCAATCTGAGGAGAAAAGACCAGAGATTATATCCAGAGTTAAAAGAGGTTATTCGGTGAAAGGAAGAAGACCTCAAACCTATGTGGCAGGAGATTCCCGATACTCGCCCACCATAAAGTCATACTGGGCTCAGTGGAACTCCCTTATTTTATAGAATAGAGTTCTGAAACGCATGCTGGAAACTTCAGAGGACGGAACGGACAGAAAACAGATTGTAATCTCCAGAAATAGGAGACCGGAGGTTTTGCGAGAACTACATGTTGGTACAACCTGAGGACATCTGGGAGTGAGGGAAATAGGAGACCGGAGGTTTTGCGAGAACTACATGTTGGTACAACCTGAGGACATCTGGGAGTGAGGAAGACTCTAGCGAAGTTAAGAGAACGTTTTTATTGGGTAAACTGCCAAGCAGATGTCAAGGATTGGTGTCTGCAGCAAGTAATGGGCCTCAGAAGCGAGCAAAAGCCCCCATGAAGCAATATAACGTCGGCAGTCCATTTGACGTATGTTTTAATGTTTCCGGTCCATTTCCTGAATCTGACTCCGGAAATAAGTACATTGTGGTAGTGTTGGAATATTTCAGTAAATGGACAGGCGCTTGTGCCTTACCATATCAAGAAGCCTTGACCATTGCTGATGCCCTTGTCAAGGAATGGATAAATCATTTCGGTGTTCCCTTGAAGATGCACTCAGACCAATGTAGAAATTTTGATTCTACTCTTTTCCAAGACATCTGCAAGCTCTTGAATATCAAAAACACACTGACGACAGCATTACACCCGCAATCTGATGGCATGGTAGAACGGAGACTAGAGCCATTAACCGCCATTTGTCAAAGGTAGTCTCTGACCACCAATGAGACTGGGACCAGTATCTTCACTTGTTTCTAATCGCATATCGTTCGTCTATGCAGTGTTATTATAGGACGAGAATTAGGACTAACATGCGATTTGAAGTTTGGATGTCCTTCAAGAGAAGAGACTGCAGGTGAAGACTATGTCAGCAAGTTACATTAAAAGATGAGCGAGATCCGCCAAGTCCAGTTAATTATTGAGAATGCCAGTGCCCGTAAGAAGGAAGTATAAGACATTAAAGCCGAAAGCGGGGGATTCCAAGCTGATGATATTGGTTGGTTGTATAACCCGCAACGTCTCGTTCTCATATGGGTATTTGCCCAAGCTACAAAGATCTCGGGAGGGGCCTTACCAACTAGTAAAGAGAATCAACAATGTTGTCTTTAGAATAAGGAAGATATCTCGACGAAATCCGAAGGTGGTATATTTTAACAGATTAGCCCCTTATGCTGGAAGTCATGACGACGAAGTTAAGCTAGCCCAAGTCCCTAGCATCCAACCACCCAATGAAGAAATGACCATTTCGCGAATCTTCGAGAGCACATGAAGGAAATTGCCCGACGACTCGTTTGTCATTCTGTTTTCAATGGCAATAAAAGTAATTAAGAATTAACTAATTTGTCAATGCGAACCTTTCAATTTTCATGTACAGTTGTGTTAAGTTTTATTACCATGAAAATTGGTTCTAATTTAGACCCTGAAACGTTTGGACGATTTGAAATATACAGACTTTCAAACAATTTGTGGTATTATTCCCAAAAAATCTGTAAAATACATTTGGATTTTCTCTCCTCATAGTGACTTCTAAAAAACTCGCAGGATTTACTGAGATAAAGCAGGTCCGTGAATTTGATAATCAGTATTCCTTTATAAAATGTGTGAATGTATATTTTAATATACTTATCTGTTTAATGCAATGTAGCAATGTTTTTCTGAAGCAATTTGTAGATAACACTCTACTTGACTTTTGGTTACTGTCAATATGGACAGTTACCTCTTCAATTATTCAGAAATTACTTATATCCAATAAAATTAGTCGGTGTACGTAGATAGAGCAATCGGACAGCGCTTTTTCTATCGACTTGATTTACAAATACAAAGATTTCGATTTTTATTTAATTAGTAATTTTTTTGGATCAATTTACGAGCTACATGCTACGTACAAACTAATTTTACCTCTTTATAATATAGATTTTATCAAATTTTAACTAATGAAATTACTAAAAATTAATGATTATGTGAAAATCGTGTTGACTTCATATATCAGTTTAAAATCAAACTTCTTTGCTTATTGAAATCTATGTTTGTTAATTATGCTGCCATTTATTCATAAAACTTGTATTTTTTCAGGGTGCAATACCATGATGCCGAATAACCTGTAGTACAACTATGTTAAGGGAATTTATTAGTATACATATATCAGTATATATACATATATATTTCCTGAATGATTTATACCAGTATATATAAATAATATATACTGGCATCAGTCGGTACAAGAAAAAACTTTTGAGTATTTTATAGACTTGCAAATTAAATTATCTATCTATATATGTATATATATATATTTACACAATTACACAAATACACACACACTGATGTTGTAACTTTTTGAACAGAGCTTTTAAATTTCATGAGAATGACTTTTATGTTAGTTTTGTTTTCTTAATTTTAGATATAGTATGTTGAAAACTTTATTTTAAAATTAATATGTAACTGGTAAACAAATAAATTTGAGATATAAAATGTTGATTTTTAATATCAGTTCTGGAATACAGACATATCTGATGTGTGGCAATACTTTTTTTGTCTCTTAAATATCTGGAAACGGAGCTCCCTACAGATCCGTAACAGAAAACGTGTATTTTACTTGTGTCTACTCGTCTGAGTACTAAATATTTGAGCCGTTTATTTTGAAAGTGAACTAACTCCGTTTTTCAATTTGCTGCCGGTTACCATGGTTACATGTACAACTTCATGTTATTTATCAGTGACGCACTTCAGATTGCTTATATTCAGAGAAAATACGATACTTTTTTTACACATAAGTTTTCCGAATTAATTGAATAACTGAGCCGTGTAGTTTGAGAGTGGCATAACTCCATTTATAGTTACATCAAGATATTTACTATTGATAATATCGGAAAGCAGCGATGAAGGTAATTTCAATTAATTAGTATTTACAAGTTAACCTCATTTTTGGGACAATTGCGTTAGTTCATTAACCTGTACGTTTAATTAATATAAAACTTAAAATTTAATATTAAATTATAGAAATTATTGCACCCATGAGGAAGAACAGAAGAAGACCACTTAGTTCAGATAGTGCAGAAGAAATAGTAATTAATAATTTAAAAAAAGCGAATAAGAAAAAGAGTTATAGAACAATATTCGTCGTCAGAGGATGAAGATTCGAATAACAATGGAGAAAAGATTGATGCACCATATATCCAAAAAGTGCGAAAGATTAAACGGAATTCAGGAAAAAGATATTGCAGTCAAACCGGAAATATTGTTCATGAAAAATTTTTCGAAAACAAAGATTGTGGTTGTCGGAATGCTTGCACAAAAAATTACAATGAAGAAGAAAGAAAGAATATTTTTGAGAAGTTTTGGGGTTTGGCAGATTTTAACAAACAAAATGTATTACTTCACGAAGCTGTCGAGCGCAAAATTGTGAAACGAAGACGTCCAACAAACGGAAAAGGATCACCAAGAAATTTTAGTTTTAGATATTTGTTAAATTCTATAAACGGAAAAATTCCCATCTGTAAAAAATTCTTTTTGGATACTTTTAAAGTAAGCGAAGGACGCTTGAAACGAGTACTAAATTCTGCAAATGTGGGCAATGATATGCGTGGGAGGATGGCTGGATCATCAAGACAATTACCTGAAGAAGCGAAAAAGCAAGTTCAAAACCATATTAAAAGTTTCCCTAATTTTGAATCCCATTATACCAGATCTCATAATCCTAATAGAAGATATCTACATCCAGATCTAACTATCAGGAAAATGTTTAATTTATACGAGCTTCACTGCGAGGAAAATGGAATAAAAGCCGTTAATGAGTGGACTTATAGGAAAATATTTAAAAAAGATTTTGATTTACATTTCCACCAACCGCGCAGATACATGCCAAAAATGCGACTTTTAAACATTAGAATTAAAGCATCGAATAATGAAGAAGAAAAGAATAAACTCACCGAAGAACACGATGTCCATTTAAGACTAGCAGAATCAGCTAGAAATTCACTAAAACAAGCTCAGGAACAAGTATCACGTAATTCGGATTATTATTTTGCTTTCTCGTTCGACTTACAAAAAGCATTACCGTATCCCAAGCTGACTACCTCAGTAGCTTATTACAAACGCAATATGTATATTCTAAATTTTGGTATACACAATTTTCATAACAATAATGTTGACATGTACGTTTGGGATGAAACTATTGCATCCAGAGGTGCTCAAGAAGTTGTTTCATGCATCTTAAAACATATTAAAAAATTAAGAAGTGAAAAACACATCATAGCTTACAGTGACATGTGCACCGGGCAAAATAGAAACATTAAAGTAGCTTTAATGTGGTTGAAAATTGTCCAAGCTTTGGATAATAATGTAAAAATTATAGATCATAAATTTTTAATATCAGGACATTCGTTTTTACCAAATGATAGAGATTTTGCCGTGGTAGAAATGGCATTAAAAAAAATAATTTACTGTACGTTCCCCAAGATTATTAAAAAGTGTCGGAAGGGTAATAATTTTATTCTCAATGAAATGAGACAGGAAGATTTTGTATCGACAAAATTATTAGAAGACGCAATTTTTAAAAGAGTAAAAAATTCTGATGGAGAATCAGTAAACTGGTTAAGAATATGTTGGATGCGTTTTATCAGAAAAATTTTTATAAGACATCCATGAATGAAAATGAAAATTTAAAAGTTCTGAATTTATTACCACGTCGGGGTAGACCAAAAAGCTTCGAAAATATTAGGCAAGTTACAACAGCAAAATTTAAGGACATGATTGGCCTATTACGATACATACCACCAGAACATCATGATTTTTTCAAATCCCTTTCACACGCACAAAATGTAGATGAATAGTAAATTGTTTTGTAATAAATTTATGTTTGTAATTTTCTATGTTCTGTAATTAAAAAATGTTTTGAATCGCATAAATTATGTTTCCGAAGTGTTTTCAACATATGCAAAACAAATTCTGTATTCTTTTTTTTTTCAATTTGTAACATCTTAAATTATGTTGAATGGACTTGGGCACCTTCAAATTTTATAATGAATCTGGCTGTTAATTTCGAAAGTGGCCCAACTCCATTCTTGATAAGAAAACGCACGTTATTTACTTAATAATTGCCACTATTTTAACAGGAACTTTAAATTTAACATCCTTAGATACGCTTAAGCAGTATGACTCCTTAGTATCTTATACGTATATTTTTAAATTCATTGAATCGCAAAACTTTCAATATCTCGATTTGAAGATAAATGGAGTTCTGAAGCCGTAATCGTTTATTTCGAATTAACTGTAATCGCCTGTGGTCGAAATTTGACCAATTGTGTTAATGCCTAACAAAACTCAAATTGTTTTTGTGCACATTCTTAATGCTTAGCTTGATTATATAAAGTATGTCAAAGAGGCAGTAACTAGAAATTAAAGAACCATTTATTTTACATGAAATTTCTTAAAATTAAATAATTTAGCTATTAACCGGTAGAATAATAAAGAAAAATTAATCGTTCCGACAAAAGACAACAAGTAAACATTGAAAAAATGGCTGAAAAAAAAAAACAAAATAAACGCAACGGGTATCCTGAAATTTCGATCGATGTAAAAAGCTACTTTCGACAAGGTTCTGGATATACTGTAACAAATCAGAATTAATCATTGAAATCTAGTATCTTCGAGCTATCTTATAGAAAGCAAGTTTCGTTCGAGTTGGACAGTTACGGCTGTATTTATCGAGAAACGAAAGGAGTGATCAGGTGTTAGTCATATTCTGTTTTTAAACAACTAAATTAGTTGGTAAATAAAGACGCTTAAAAGTGAGTGTACAAATTTATGAAATTGACCCCACAGAATCTATTTCAATTTGGTGTTAGAAGTGTGGGATTAAGTGAAGTTAATTAAAATGATTCATGGCTACAATTCGAAGGCCAGGAATCGATGAGACTAGCGAAATATTCAAAAAGGTTATTGATAAACTAGACGAAAAAATAACTCAGATCCTGGGAAAACGTGACAAAAAGGAGAAACATCAAGAGGAAATCCAAAAAAGGTTAGTGAAATCTTTTGATGAAAAACTTAAAAGTTGAGATAGAAAATCTTGTCACTAACATAGATGAAAAGCAACAAAACCTTGTTTTTACGATGAAAAAGTGAACAACAAACCGTGAGTACCAAAGATTTACTTGGCAAAACACCCACATTTGATGGTAGTTCATCTTGGCCTATGTACCAACGTCAATTTGAAGCCGTGTCTGCGGCTAATGGGGGGGATAACCAAGAAAACTCTACCTCTCTTTTAATCTCGTTAAGAGGTCGGGCATTCGAGCTCCTTCAAAGCATTCTAGTCGATGAACAAGGTAATTTCGACAAGATCATCACAATCCTAGACAAAAGATACGACAATCAATCCTTGAGCCAGGTATACCAGGTGGAACTTAGTGGAAAAACGCAAAAATTCGGAGAGAGCCTTCAAGAATTCCAAGCAGAGATTAGACGCTTATTGCACTTATTCTACCCAGACCTGCCAGAGGGACCTAAAGATCAATTGGCTACGCAGAGTTTGATAAACGGTATCAGAGATGTTGAAGTACAAAGAAATCTAAGAATTAGTGGCCTCAAGAAAAGTAATGAAGCTTTGTTTCGGACTTTGGAAGTAGAGGCCGTCTTAAACATGTCCGAGCAGGACGAGCCAGAACCATCAGGCAGTGTTGACCGGATTAAAGAAACTACTGGAACGGTCTCTAAAAATTGACACCAGAGGAGCATGTTGCCGTTGTGAACGGACAGGACACTTTCAGCGTGACTGCAGAGTAGGCTACCGGAACGATCACCAACCAGGGGTAGTCAACAAAACAATCTTACCAACAAGGGAAACTCCGATCAGTCAGCATAAGGGGGCGAATGGCCGAGCAATCACGATCACTTTTGAGATGGCGCCGCTGTGTCCATTGCCCACGTCCAGAGTTTTGAGGTCATCGGAAATCCGACCACCTAACAACCATATCCAGTTGTAGTACTACAGATAGGGGACAATAAAAACGGCATAGAGTACTGCTAGCGGATATTGTGGATGATTTTATACTGGGTGTGGACCTAATTAGCCAACATGGGTTCATGTTCGACCAGAGATATGATGTTCTCCGTTCCTAAATGAGGAAACAGCTCAGCAACCATAAAAATTGTAGCCAGACAGACAGTAAAAATTATTCATGGACAGCTGGAAAGAAATTATGGGCACTGCGTTGGAATGATGTACATTCAGCTCATGACTACTTAGTTAGACGGGCTCTAGTTAAAACCGTACGAGACATACCAATTAGAGTCCTGAGTATGTCCAAGTAAGGGTTGCATTGAAGCCAATATTCACAAGCATGCTTACTAAATATATTTAATATCACTTATGAGGAAAATTCAAGATATATAAAGTGCATTTCAAAGGCTTACAACATTTCTTTTGTATTTCCCGATCTAACGATTGTGCTTAATGCGGTACGTTTTTGTAAAATATTTATTTATAAATAGGCAGACAAAACGGTTGGGTACTATTTTCTCCTCTGTCTCTCAACCGATTTTCTTTATTTTTGATTTGTTTAGTAGCTACTGACGCAGAATGCTAAAATTTATTTATAGTATTTGTTTAGTCTTTAAATAAAATATAATATAAAAAACATTATTTACGTCCACACTGTCAATGCCAAACAGATAACAGTAACAGTGTCGCCAGATTGCTTGGAGAGAAAATCGTAAGATGGATTGACTTGAATGTGAAAGACCAATTAAATTAAACAAAAAATTTGACCCGTTCCTAAAGTTATTCTACATCGTCATGCTATTCAAATAGAACCCTGTAAAATTTAAAATACACAATAATGGCCATTCATTTGGCTTTCGCATTGCTTCGTAAATATGGTTAGTCAACTAAAATAAGAATTATGTTGCAATTGATGAATTTATTTATGATATTTTATTAATTTTAATGTTATACTTTCATTTTAAAGATTCTTTTAATTTTTACCGTATAAATTTCATATAATTTGAATAAGATTACAAAAAATGTGAATTAATGCATTGATTGTAATATTCAAGACAAAAAGTTAGATCTGGTATTAGGGTGCAAAACTGCGTTTTTACATGTGTGACACACTAAAGGTTCCATAGTATTTTCATTATTTTATGAACTCGATTAAAACTGCAAATTACGAAAATTTTTATGTTACAAGGTGCAATCCGAACAAAAACTGGGGGTTCACGTATTTTTCATAATTTGATTAAATTTTCATATATAGGTATTTTTTTTATTTAAATAGATTTGTTAATATGACATGAACGATCTCTCCTCCACTTTATTTCTGATAGATATATACTTTTGACAATTGAACCTTAATGTTCACAATTTGATGAAATAGGGTCGAATTTCGACCACTGGTTTTACTAATTTAGTTAAATTGCAATTCTGCAAGACCTACTTAAAGGACAATATCAATATCGAGCTCAATTCATTTCAACGTTATATCATTAGGATAAAGATTAATGTTCGAGCTTTATAAAAGAAATATGAATTTTTGGGAAAACATCTCTTTACCGGTTTTTCCGGCGTTTTTTATGTGAAAAATGCTCCGATCATTATCGATAGGCCCTCATTTTGAAGATATTCTTCAACTTTTCCATTGATGTGGTCTGATTTAGACCCCTGAAACGTTTCTAAGAAAGTGATGTTAAATTATCATACAGAAAACTATTTCATAATTTCACACAGAACGATAGTAAACTAATTTTCCCATTACCCATATGAGGACCAATTTCAATATTCAAAGAGTAAAATGGTCAAAAATAAAAAAAAACAAAGGATGTATCTCTTTTATTCATAAAAGAACATACAAAAACTAAAACAGCTACATATCTATTGCAAACTACGGAATTATCTATAGCTATGAATCAATTAACAATTCTTTAACTTCATCGGACGCTACGGCATATGCATTGTTGCCTTCATTATCTAGAATGTCTTTTTTTGCACGATTTTCTAGAAGAAATTTGACACAATCCACATGACCACAAGAAGCTGCATAATGAAGCGCAGTTTGTCCGTCACCAGCTCGTTGATTGATGTCTGCTCCATTTTTCAGTAGTAGCTCAATTATTTTTTTATGGCCACTGTCTGCTGCCCAATGAATCGAGGCCAAACCAACTTCGTCAAGTTCATCAACTACACATTTCAATTTGTCGGGCGCATAGCAACGAATTGATTTCCCAAGTTCTTCGAAATTACCATCTTTAATTAAATCTACGAAAGTAATTTCAGTGTCTTCATTGTTTTCTTTTACCATTGTAGATACCTTTACCCAAAATTCATTCCCCTTACTTTCTGTGTCGCAAACGTTGAAGTTTGAATCAAGAGAAGCAATTGTTTCAATATAAATTCTCTTTGCTTCACTTTCAGATAAACTTCCCAACTGTTTCCAAGCTTCCCATTTTGATTTACCCTTAAAGTCGAAAAATGAAGGTTTAGGTATTTTACAAGGTCCTGCTGTAGCTTGCTTGTAGTACCCATAAAGTGTTAAAAGCTTAGCATCATCTACTCCTTGTGGCAACAATTTTTTGGCTAAATGGTCAGCTGCTTTTCTGAACTGATTTGTTAGAGCATCCTGATCTTCCTTATCAACTAGTTCATCTATATCTAATTCATCTGAATGGTTGGAGGCCATTGAGAATCTATTATGTACTACTTGGCTGGACTCGAAGATTGTTACCTTCTAGTTGATGTTGGGGGAAATTACTAGCGTGTTCATATGCTTCTCTTGTAGAAAAAGTAACAAAGCCGTAATTTTTTGAGAGGCCAGTTTTCTTATCAAATACAACCAAAGAGTTGGATATGTGCCCAAATTTGCTGAAATACAACTTCAATTCTTTATGGCTGACTGTCCAAGGTACATTTCCTACATACAATCTGTAAAGATTTCGTGCCGTGTTTGCTGACATAACTTTAGTTACGATTTCCTGGTGATTTCAAGCAAATGTATGCTGTGGTCGCCTATTAAATCGTGGATGTTTATGCCTGCACTAGATCCCAAATTTGTTATGTTGTGAACGTGGCACTCAAGACTCCACTTGGCCAGTAAATGTTCAATTGACCAATCAGAGCTGCGCTCTTGATATGTACAAATGAACCGGGCCTCCGGATTGAGTTCTAGTAGGTAAGCAACAGTCACAAGAATATCTTCAAAGTTAGCAGGTTCAAAGAAACAATCTGATCCCAGTATGATATCCAAAGGACCAATTGAGTCCAAATTGCTGAGAAACAAGCCCCAAGTAACACCTATTACTTTAATATGATGATTAAGGACCAATTTATTCAGTTGGCAGCTGCGTTTTGTATGAGCCAAAGATTTAGGAAGTGTTGCGGAATCACTTAGAGTAACTTCAGCACCACACTTGGCTGCTACGATGCCGGGCAGAGCAGTTCCAGAGCCGAGCTCAAGCACTTTTTTCCCAGGGAGGTCTCTACGGTTTTCCCAAAGAAACCAAGCCAGTACAGGAGCCGACGGCCAGGTGTAAAATGAATAACTAACTTGTAGAAGCTGAAAAAAAAATTCTTATAAGTTTTGGATGAAAATAATGTAGTTTTAAGTTTTAATCTCGATAATTATGTAACCTACAATCTAAAGATTAGCTATAACTTCCTTGAAGGTGACTATAAAAAAGGTAGTAACCTATGTATAAGATACAAGTCATTATTAAAAGTCTGAAATAATACATTGTAGTCACTTCGAACGCTCCAATTGATCCGACACGTTCATTCATTCTTCCAAGGTTGTTCCTTTCGGGACAGGGGTTGGCTTCGATCTCGCGATCTTATTATCCAGTTTACAAGTGTGCGGATCATCCTCGTTATCTTGTTGGCCTCTATTCCTTTTTCGCTTAGCTCTTCCTGGATGAGATATATATGTAGATGATTACTCTGGGGATTTCATACCTCCCCGGAGAGATCAAATCAGCCCACTAGAGAAATTCGCATTCGCACCAGTTTTATAAACATCCCTAGGCATCTGTGGGATTGGAACCCACAACCAAAGTGTAGTCAGTTTATGAAACGTGCGCTTTAACCGCTGAGCTACAGGACCCCTATCCGACACGTTAAACGGAAACTTAAATATTTAAAATCCGAATCATGTGATCAAATGGAATTTTTCAGCCCTTTTACTCTGGAAGAGACCACGGCGGTAATAGGTAACCTGAAGGTTGGCAAGGCTCCAAGTAAAAATGGAATACACTCAGAATTTCTTATATATCTGAGGAAAAGCGCACGTTTGTGGTTGACCCGCTTATTCAGACATTATAGTCAGGAAAACCAACTGACAAACCTGAAAGCAATCTTCCAATTACTTGGCAGCTGAGTGTATTGTTGTAAAGTCCGTGGGTTCAATTTAAAATTATAAAACTAATATTCACTTTCACTTTTCTAGAAACTTTTATTTACATCGAATATACAACAGCTGATTCAAATATCACAATAACAATTTTACATATAAGCTCTTCGTACAACCAACTGATCTCGCGATCGTGGCCTGCTTCCTTCATAACACCAGCGTCGAATTCTCCAGTAAAATCAGTCATCACTCCTACAGGTGCCGTGTCTTTTCGAGAACCATTTTTTATCTCAAAGCGATTGTTGTCGTACTGAAATGAAACAGGGTCGTCTTTGGGTAAATTTCGTAACACTGCCCCCCCTTTAATTCTGATCGTCCCGATCAGAAACATCCCCTCCGTGGTAGGGAGCAAGTCGATCTAAATGGACCTTCAACTTAGCCTTGGGGTTTCGACGGATCCGGTAGACGACGTCATTAAGCCTCTTGACCACCTCGTATGGACCATCCCAGGCGGGTGTAAGCTTTGGGGATTTATCCTTGCTCCGTTGGGGGTTGTACAGCCAGACTTTGTCTCTCTCCTGGAACCCGACTGAATTGGCCTTGAGGTCGTATCGCGTCTTCATCCGGTCACTGGTGGCCAACATCTGCGTTCGGGCTAATTCGTGTATTGCCAGCATGTTATATTGGAGCTGGTCGGCATAATCCTCGATGTCTTGGGAAGGTTCTTCGGGGGAGCCAAATGCCAAATCGCAGGGTAATCGCAGCTCCTTTCCGAATAGGACCCTGGCTGGGGTCAGGCCTGTACTATTATGTACGACAGAGCGATATGCCAACAGGAATTGGGGAATATGTTCATCCCAATCACGCTGGTTATTGCTGACGACCTTGGATAGGTGTTGTTCCAAGGTCCTGTTGAATCTTTCCACCATTCCGCCTGACTGTGGGTGCAATGGTGTTGTTCTCGTTTTCCTGATCCCTAACATCGTGCAAACCTTCTGGAATACATTCGATTCTAAGTTACGCCCCTGGTCTGAATGTAGTTCCATCGGGACGCCAAACCTACTAAATAGTTGTTCTACTAGCACCGTCGCTACCGTGGTTGCCTCTTGGTTGGGTATCGCATATGCCTCATGCAATTTGCTGAAGTAATCCATTGCGACCACAATGTATTTCTTCCCCCTCTCAGACTCGGGAAACGGACCGGCGACATCGATGGCAATTCTCTCAAATGGGACGCCCACATTGTATATTCTGCCCTTGGTCCGGGTCTCCGGGCCCTTACTGGCTGCACAGGTGGCACATTTGCGGCACCAAGTTCTGACGTCTTTGAAGTAATTCACCCAGTAGTACCGCTGGCGAACTTTGTCAAGGGTTTTATTCATGCCCTGGTGGCCTCCGGTAATTCCATCATGTACTTCGGTCAGGATGGCTGGTACCTTTTTCTTCGGAACTACCAGTTGGGACTTGGTTTCTCGTCCATCAGCGCTTTCCCAAACCCGCTTGAGCATTCCAATGTCTACTCTTAGAGAGTCCCATTGAGCCCAAAACGATTTCAGCACGCCGGAGTATCTAGCTACCTCGTCCCATCGTGGCCTGGGTACCCCTCTCGTTTTGAGTGACAAGGTTGATTCAATGTCTGGATCAGCCATTTGATCCTGGATGCACTGTTCCGTTGTCCAGTCTTCAGTCTGCCTGATGGAGATACCCTCTCGCTGTTCCGCCTTCAGACAATGTCCGCATTCCGCTCTACAGGGTCTTCTGGATAGGGCATCGGCATTATTGTGCAAACGGCCGGCACGGTGTTCCACCTTAAAGTAGTATTGCTGTAATTTCTCCATCCATCTGGCCAGTTATCCGGTGTCTTCATGTCCAGCAGCCATTTGAGTGCGGCATGATCTGTTCGGATTAAAAAATGACGACCATAGAGGTATTTGTGGAAATGGTCTACAGCCCTTATTATTGCAAGAAGTTCTTTTCTGGTGACGCAATAATTTCTTTCTGGTTTCGAGAATCCACGGCTGTAGTACTCGATCACCCTCTCTTCACCATGTTGCACCTGGGATAGGACGGCCCCCAAACCGGTGTTGCTGGCGTCGGTGTCTAAGATGAACTTGCCGGACTGTGTAGGAAAGGCTAGGATTGGGCTGGAACATAGTGCTGCCTTCAGTCGTCTGAAATATGTTTCGCAATCCTGATTCCAACGGAAGGTCTCCTTCTCTCAATAAAATGCCAGTAGTATGAACAGAGGCCCAAGAAGCTTCGGAGTTCATGCTTGTCCCTCGGGACTGGCCAATCACGGATCGCTTCTATCTTGTCCTCGTTGGTGGGGATTCCTTACTCGAAAACGACGTGGCCCAAAAACTCTACTTCTTTTTGGGTTGAGTCTCAGGTTGGCTGGAGAATACTTCGCCCAGGTTCTTCAGATGGTCGTCGAATGTCTGACCCATGACTAGAATGTCGTCGAGGTATACTAAGCACGTCCTCCATGTTAACCCGCTCAGTACACACTCCATTAGCCTCTCAAATGTAGCGAGTGACTTACATAACCCAAAGAGCATGACCGTGAACTGAAACATCCCTTTACTGGTGGGGAACGCTGTCTTCTCTCTGTCGTTTGCGTGTAGACCAACCTGCCAATATCCACTTTTTAGTTCTAGTGTGGAGAACCAACGGGAGCCTGCTAGAGTGGTCAAAGTGTCATCGATTCGGGGTAGTGGATCTTCGTGACATCATTCAGCTTTCTGTAATCCACGCAAACTCGGGTGGTTCCATCCTTCTTTTTAACTAGCACTACGGGAGCAGACCATGGGCTGATGGATGGCTCAATAACTCCATTTTGTAACATGGACTCGATGTTTTCCTCGACTGCCTGTTGTTGCCCCAATGGTAGTCGTCTAGGTGGTATTCTGATGGGTTGAGCCTTTCCGGAATCTATTCGATGCTGGATGATGTTGGTGCGACCAGTGGTTCCATCTTGACTGTTAAAAATTTGGCAGTGCTTTGTGATAAATTGCTTGGCTTTCTTCTGGTTTTCTGGTGTCAGGTGTGTCAAATGGTCAGCAAACTGTTGTAGGAACTCTTTACTGGGCTCTGTCTCCTTCACCGACGTCAGGTACTCTTCTTCGCAATTGATGATGGTCTCTACTAGTTTGAAACAAGCTATCTCTTGACCATTGGCAATTATGATATCGTTGTTGGACAAATTCAGGACTCTGATTGGTATATCTCGTCCGGTTTTAACTATAGCCCGTCCAACTAAGTAGTCATGAGCTGAGGGTACACCATTCCAACGCAGCTCCCAGGATTGCTGTCTAGCTGCCCATGAATAATCTGTTCCGTTCGACCGGGAATTCTAGCTGAAGACTTTGCCACAATTTTTATGGAGGTGACTGAACTGTTGACGGGCCGTGTCAATACAAATTCCTCATTTAGGAACCGAAGAACATCATATCTCGGGTCGAACATAAATCCATGCTGGCTAATGAGGTCCATTCCCAGTATAAAACCGTCCTCAATATTCGCTACCGGACCCTATGCCGGATCATGTTGTCCCCTATCTGTAGCACGACATCTGCCTCACCCTGTATTGACATGGACTCGCCGGTGACTGTTCTGAGCTGGATGTTATTGGTAACTGGCCGAATTTCTGATGCTTTCAAAACCCTGGACTTGGCAATGGACACAGCGGCGCCGGTATCGATGGTGATGGTAACTGCTCGCCCATTGATGGTGCCTCTGATGACTAGGCTGCCGCTATCTCGGCAAAATCCCCGGATGGATAACGTTTTGGGGGCTGGTGGAGGGTTAGTCAGCATTCGCCCCTTATGCTGACTGGCTGACGGTCCCTGGACATGTGGCTGTTCTGTTGGTTACCCCTGGTCGGTGATCGTTCAGGTAGCCTCACTCGACAATCACGTTGGAAGTGTCCTGTCCTTCCGCAGCGGTAACATGCCCCCCTGGTGCCAGTTCTTTGTGACCGTTCTAATATTTTGTTCAGGCCAGCCAGCAGCGCTTGAAATGGTGACTCTGACTCTTCCTGGTTGAAGGAAACTGCTCGGCCCCTCGGCTTGGACATGTTCATGATGGCCTCTACTTCCAAAGCCCGAAGTAGAGCTTCATTACTTTTCTTGACGCCACTTAGTCTTAGGTTTCGTTGTACTTCCACATCTCTGATGCCGTTTATGAAACTCTGTGTGGCCAACTGGTCTTTCGTTTCCTCTGGCAGGTCTGGGTAGGACAAGTGTACTAACCGTCTAATCTCTGCTTCGAATTCTTGGAGGCTTTCACCGGATTTTTGAGTTTTTCTACTCAGTTGGACTTGGTATACCTGACTCAAGGATTCATTGTCGTATCCCTTATCCAGGAAGGCGATGATCTTGTCGAAATTGCCTTGTTCATCGACTGGAATGCTTTGGAGGAGTTCTAGGGCCGGACCTCTTAACGAAATTACCAGAGAAGTAGATTTTTCTTGATTATCCCATCCATTAGCTGGGCCAAGATGAACTACCGTCGAATGTGGGTGGTTTACTAAAGGATCCTTTGGTACTCACGGTGTGCTGGTATTTTCCTAGCTGTAAGTCCTGTTGCATTTTTTTTATTTCTTTTTCTACCTTGTTTTGGATGGCACTGATTTTATCTTGTACTTCACTTTGTACCATGTTTTTAATGGAACTGATTTCAAATTTCACCCGGCTCTGGATGGAATCGATGTCATCTACTTTTATTTCAACAGTCTCCACATTACTTTTTAGGATCTTAATGTCGTCGTTTATTTCTTTTATGTCTGATTCAACTATTTGCATTCTTTCATTAACTGTTTCATTAACTTGCGATATTATTTGCATTAATTGTTTAAATTGCAGTTGTCTTTTTTTCTTCCGTTATCTTAAATTCATTTTGTCGTTTTAATTCAGTTTGGTCTTGTTTCTCTTCAAATACTTTAAAATCATTTTGTCTCGTCAATTCAAATTTAGAGAATAATCCCTCAATTAAATTTTGTTGTTCACTTTTCATCGTGGAAACTAGATTTTGTTGTTTTTCTTCCATTGTAGTGACAAGATTTTCTAATTCTATTTTACGTTTTTCATGAAAAGATTTTACTAACCTTTGTTGAATTTCTTCTTGATGTTGTTTTTCCTTCTGTCACGTTTTTCTAGAATCTGGACTATTTTTTCGTCTAGTCCCTCCGCAACTTACTTGACTATTTTTTTGGTAGTTTCGTCCATTTTTTTCATTCTTCGGGTTTCCATAAATCAAATTACGATTTTAACTGCTCTTAATCCTTTACTTCTGATTACCAAATTTCAATATAGTCTGTGGGTTCAATTTAAAATTATGAAACTAATATTCACTTCCACTTTTCTAGAAACTTTTATTTACATCGAATATACAACAGCTGATTCAAATATCACAATAACAATTTTACATATAAGCTCTTCGTACAACCAACTGATCTCGCGATAGTGGCCTGCTTCCTTCATAACACCAGCGTCGAATTCTCCAGTAAAATCAGTCATCACTCCTACAGGTGCCGAGTCTTTTCGAGAACCATTTTTTATCTCAAAGCAATTGTTGTCTTACTGAAATGAAACAGGGTCGGCTTTCGGTAAATTTCGTAACAGTATGTTATAAGCTATTAGATAGATTCCTATACAATAGAATCAGCCTTAAAATTTGGAAGCACTTTCTTTCGCAATGAAGACTCCTGCTAAACATAAACAATACCGAGGTATCATGTTCCCACTAATAAACTAGCAAATAAAGAACTAAACATATATCTTAAAAACCTGGCCTGTGCTATAACAATCATCCAAAATATCTAGGAGTAACCCTGAGTAGGACTTTGTCTTTCAAACATCACGTCAAGCAATTAGCAGAAAAATCAGAAACAACATAATTCACAGAAGCTTACCGGCTCATCTTGCTACAACCTTTCACATATCAGCCTTGGCCCTGCAGAATACTGTGCTCTCGGGTGGTGAAATGGTGCCCATACCAGGGTAGTTGGTGTACAATTAAATCACACCAGGTGTTTAATATCTCATACCCTTAAATTAACTTCTCACAATGTCGCTTCCTGTACTCTCCACAGAAAACTAATGGCACACCCGGAACTAAGATCGCATCCGAGCTGTAATGAACCTTTGACGACACAAATGTTCCACAGTGAACCAATCACGGCAGATCTGCGAATATACTCTTCACGTGGAATAAGGCTCCGTCCCCAGTTTGCGACTGCGAATCTCAATGCCAAATTTTTCGCCACAATTTAGGACTCTGAGAGCGTACGGTGGCTCCCCTGATGACTTCAATGTGATTTGTGATACATAGTGCTACATTTTTTATTATTATACTATTCTTAAAGGTCCCACACATTACGATGATTCCCGTCGGTTTTTATCACGGCGATGAAACACAGCGTGTCGACACTGAACGATGAACCTCAGGTGTTTCGTCAGGCTGCTGACAACACACATATCTGTTGTGACTGAGAACTCGTGTCAACACTGAAGTATAAACAGTTTTAACCGACGGTAAGGCACGACGGGTTGGCATCTTTTGGTAGAACGTATTTAATCGCCCTTAACACTTACAGTGTATTGATTACTTTTTGCTATATTTTATCGATAATTTATAAATTATGTAAAGCCTAGTTTTGTGCCATACGCTAAATAAATAAATAAATCTGAAATAGCAATAATATCGAATAAACCACAAAAGTGCATAAAAAAGGAGAATTAACCATATTTAGGTACGTTCTTCTGACTTTTTATTAACGTGTAGAATATTTCGAACTTCGAGGGTATGACGATAATAAATAGAATGGAAGTTTCATATTTCGGATAAACTGGAAGAGTGCGAGTCAGTTTCAATTACAGAGGGTTCAATTCAAACATATTTGTGTGAGCCAAATGTTTGTAATCGCAAAGTAAATGTGACGTAACTACAAATTAACGACTTTGATGATCCCTTTTAATTGCACTGTGAACCTTTGCTAGATTTCACTACTCGGTTAGTTATTAATCAAAAGAGTAAAAAATCAGTAGCAGGATTCTGACAACTAGCAGTAGTGTTACTCTAGTCAAAACCGATTTGCGACTTATCTAGCATTGGCATATAATGTTTTTGTAATGTAAACTTTCATCAAAATTGTAGTTGTATTTTGCATTTTTTAAATTTACAAAAAAACAAACTGTTGGATGGGATCCAAAATCGATGTTTAGTAATGTTCAGGTACCTAGAGTACATGTAGGCCGAATGTATCGCCAGCGAAGTGAATTTGAGAGCGGTCGAATTATTGGTTTATGGGAGGAGGGTTTTTCATTTCGAGAAATCGCTAACCGCACGAACAGAAATCCAACTACTGTTATTAGATGTTGTAAAGCATGGTTTGATAATACCCAAAATAAGAGAAGAGTAGGCATCGAACGTCGAAGGCCCCAAATGAAGTTCAAGACCGATGTCTAACTGAAAATGTAAATTGCAATTTACATTTTCAATACATATAAAGCCATTGACCGCGAAGTCAGAATCGACTTTGAAATGTTTGGTTTTTCTTAAAATATACAGCTCTTTATTTTGATTGTGGTTTTATTTCCCAAGAAAACATAAAAATAATCAAGTACATGCCACAAATAACATTTAGAAGATAATAATAATGCTGCTTTAGAAACATTTCATATTGACAGCTTTATAGGTAAATCTAAAATTAAAATTGTTGGATTACTTTAAAGTAACACATAGAGTATCTGATTAGAAATAAAAATGTCAAAATAACACAGAATATGGGGCCTTCTTACTAATCATTACGCTGTAAGTATTGAAGATGGTTCTCGTAAACTTTACATATTAGTTTTTAAAGAATGTTAAGGTATTATTTTATAATTTAACTCTCATTTTAAGAAATATTAATGCTGGACCACCCTTAGTATATGAATCTCTCTTATGACTGACAAAAGATGGTTACATTTAAGGGTACCCAGCAAGTATGTTATTAGGTAGCCTATACCTCTGAAATTATTGGCAGGATTTTAAACATTTTTATGAAATCAACTTGATATCTAATTATACCTCAATTTTTGAGCATAGGATACTGATAAAATTTGTATATTCCATCAGCAAATATTTGGGGATGTTAGATACATATTTATAGTACACATGCAGAAATATTTAGTAGTACTTCTTTAACATACAAAAGTGGCGTCATGCTTTCGTAATACAGTGGCATGTATTTTAGGTTAGATTTCTTGTTAACCAAACCTTAGTGTAAAATTTAGAATTGCATTTCAGTTAACGTGCAAGTTAGTGACACAATCAATCAATTAGCTACCTCAGGAATAATAATTTCCAGCTTTTCTTCCTGAGTTTCCCCACGAGCGTTGTGCTTTGAAGTAAAAACAAATTTCTTCAACTGCTCCGTTGTGCCATTTGACATCACATCGTTAGTCATTAAACACACATTTAAATAAGAATTATCACAAACTGTTCATTTACCTGAATAATATTTTATTCTGAACAAATTTTATTAATTTATGGAAAATCCACCACCACTTTCAATACGCGATACCAATGACAGTTAATTGACAAATTCCCATAATTAATATTTTTTTAGGTAGTCTGGTTATGTTAGGGAAAACTGTGAAACTTATGTTGGGATCACTGACGGCTATAAATTCCTCTTCTTCCCTAAGAAAAGCTTTTTCTAAATTTCAGAAATCGTTATTTCCATTTTTTTTGTCTCCTGTCACTGACAGCATCGTGCCAAATAAAAATCAAAACATACGATGGCTAAATTTTTGAGTGTTTGTATTAATTTGTAAAAATATACAGACTGGTTCCTGAGTAACAATGGAAAATGATTCATTACAAGAGGAACCTCTAAATGAAGATTCAAGTGAAAGTGAAGAGATCTGCATAAAAAGAACAAGATTACCTCGCAGATTAGCAACAGTGCAATCAAATAAGGAATTATGTGCCAAAGATGAAAGAAATGCTTCTATTAAAAAGGTATGTTAAAGGACAAATTACTAGACGATCACATAACATTCTTTTTCATTTAAGGTGTCTCTCATTCTTCAAAAACTAGAATCTGACCGAACTGATGAAGACAATCAAATGCTAACTGAATATCACGATGCAGTTGAACAGGTTCGCGAAAGATGGAGACGAAGAGATGAAGCTAAAAGAAGATTGGAAGAATTTGAAGATTCAGAAGATGTTTTGAATACAAGTTGTCAAGTACTTGCCCAAGCTATAGCTCAGTCTCAGCATTTAGTGGTGTATACTGGTGCAGGGATCAGCACAGCAGCTAAGATACCTGATTATAGGGGTCCTAATGGAATATGGACAAGGTTGCAACAAGGAAAAGACATTGGGTAAAAAATGTTTTCATAAAAATGTTATAATTGGTCTTTATTACTATGGTAAGTGGTAAAATTGATTTACCCCCTATTCCAAGTCATAGGGTTCTACTGCTTAAAATAAGAAATTGATATTACTGATATTTGTTACTACACCAGTTAGAAATTAGCAATCTTAAATTTTTAACAAAAATTGTGTGATTTAAATATTTGAAAAATATGATAATTTTGATGGCATCTATTCCTCAACGTTAAACTCTTAATGATATACTTTTTAAACGTGCATATTCCCTATGGCACTAATTTTCAGATAAATTATCTACTTAGAAATCTGATCATGTTAAAAAGGCTTCATTTAGTTCATTTAATTATACTTTATATGGTAAAACACTGAGAGATGTCATAGTGTAATGTATGCTATTGACTGATTGAAATTCTCATAAATATCTTTAAAAACTCATATGTTTTATTACAGTTGTGTTAGCTCATTTTGGTAAACTAAATTTGTTTGTTATTGAGTAATTGGAAACTACTCAATTTTTGTAAGATTGGAGGGCTTAATAAAATCCAATAACAATTGTCAGTTATGAATTTTTTTATTCACTAAGCTATTGATATTTCTTAACATTAAACTACTCTATTTATTTCCAGCCTAAAGTTTACTTTATTATTACAAAACATTATGCAAAACCCCACTGATGGACAATTCTTCATGTATGTGGACTGGTTATACTTGAAACATATTACATATTAACTGTTACTTCTTAGCTACAGATTAAAGTTTGAAAACAAACAAAATTTTTTTGCTTAAATTTTATTGCTTTTGTATATTAGTTCCAATTAGTAATACAATTTGCAAACTTCATTGGGTTTTTTTCTGTTGTAACTTATTAAATTCATTAGACAAAGATTTAAAAAGTAATATTGCTTTGTTAAGACTGCTTTTACTACTTATAGTTTTATTATTATTTTTTTAAATATAAGTTTAGTTTTCAAAGTTGATATATTTTTATTTGCTGTCTTTAATAATTTACTTTGCATTGATTAAATAATTTGAAGCTTATTGCTGTATTCACCACCTGATGCACAACTAACTAATTATGCTATAAAATAATATATAATACATCATTCTCATCATAACAACATTCATGATCTCAAATATTTTATAAAATACATATAAAATATGTCTTATTTGTTTTATAATACAAAAAAATCACTAAATATTTACATTGATTAAACTCTTGTTATATTTCTATTATTAATTCATACATCAATTTGGGTCCTAACACTATCACAGTACTTCCTACATGTCATACAGACAGTTTTTTCACTATTCTATATTCAACGATTGACAATCAGAGAAATCTTTAAGCATCTGGTTCATTGTATTTTGGGCCTCAGTCCATCTATTACCTGTTGATATCAGAGCTGTGTCATCAGCATAAGATAGAACTGTATCATCAGGCATTTGTAGAAACAAATAGTAACCTTATCCTCTCTTTGAGGTGTCATTCTTTGGTATGCAAGACAATATATATAATATATATTGTTTCTGGTTAGGGAACCTTCATCAGTTGCACTTCCCACAATTGAATGTTCTCTCGAACACATCTTTATGTATTTGATAAATATCATTAAATTTGAAGACCAACATCTAGGATATTCGGGGAAACTAGCACATAGAGGTTCCGAATCTGGAGCTGTTCCATGTAATTGCTGTTACCCTAACCAGAAACAATATATATTATATATATTGTCTTGCATACAAAAGAATGACACCTCGAAGAGTTTATTCAATATCTCTGACAGTTGAAGTTAACCTGAAAATTTCATCATAACATTCTAACCTAGGAGTTATGGGTAACAGCCAGTGAGTAAATACATCCTCACTGGTAACAGCAATTATGGAATGGCTCCAGATATAAAGAAAATTAAAATAATTTTAGTAACTTTAAGTATCAATTTTGTGGTTTAAATTGTAGTGTGGTTAAACAATTGTAAGAGCTGAGTAATTATAGGAATCCCAATATTCCCAAGATTTACAATTTTCTATTTTATTCATTTTATCATACCATTATTTTAATATTAGCTACTAACCTAATAAATAAACTTACTACAAGGATAATTGTAAACATCTCTCTTATCTAATGAACTTTGCAAACTAGTTAATAAAGATTATATAAGTAGCTTAATGTTTCATTTTCAGACAGTAAACTTAAAGTGACACTATGTACACATGTTTTGTGTGTAATTTGTCATATGAAAATAAAAACTAGTTCTTCTGGTTAATCCAAGTCATTTTTGTTTTTCTACATATTCGCCAAGTATCATCACAATATATACAGTAGTTTGAGCTTACAATAGTTACAAATTAAATAGGATTTAAAATTCACTACAGTGCAGGCCAAGTATTTTATTATGTATGTATGTACTTATTAAATTTATGTGATATCCCCAATAAAAATCAATTTTATGAGGCATACTCTATAACAAATTACAGTATGTAGCAGGCAACATTAAAATCATTCTTAATTGTTAAATAATATACAATTAACATTATTTAGAACCGTTACCAACATTTTAATTTGGGTTTAAAAAAAAGATTTAACATTAAAAGAACAATATCTAAATTGCTTAGTGCCTACTCATAGTGATCTATCAACTGCAAAATGTGGATAGTATGTTCAGAGCTATTAGAGATAAAACCTGAAAACAGTCTATTAGGCAATGTAAATGAAGCATATGTCAAATTTTATTTACCTCATTTCTAGGTAATTGAGACAATTTTACTAATAATATCAATCCTACAAATGGAACTTATTTTGACTCTTGCAAATGAGTTAATGAGTCTGACATCTAAGCTGGGACTTAACTTCATTATGTTGTTTGGGGGGGATAAAGTTTCATGGGGGGAAGAAAATGGTATAGTTCTAATTTAATATATCCGCAAAATTTGGGGGCAACTCCCCACTTCACCCCCACAACTCCACCCCTTCTGAAATCCTCTGCATCTAGCAGACCAGACAATAGGTGAAAATTTCAAACTTGATCTTACCAATGAAGTATAAATCAACTTGAAGGTACTTATAGAAAGCCCTATAATATTTCTATTCCCCATTCCTTACATATTGAAACCTTTTATACAAACCTTAGAAATATGAACTAAAGAATTAATTGCTCATCAAACCATAACCTGAGGTCTTTTATAACTTCGACATAATGAAGTAATACATTGTTGAGTGAGAATTGAGTTTCTTGGGACCTATCTGCATTCCCAGATAGCTTGGATCTCCTTTAAACTCATATACTTTAAGGTTATCTGTGAACATTCGATTGTGGAATGCTATCATTTATGAACTGATTAAATAGCAACGGAGCGGAATTTGAACCTTGCGGCACACCAGATAATACCTTAATTGGAGTGGAGATAAAGCTATTAATCTTAACTTGAACTCTACCTATGAGAACACTATTGAGTCAAGTTGTGAGAGAAGGATGAAAGCCTAAGGCTTCCAATTTAGTCGATAATAGATTGAAGTTTATCTTTTTGAAGGCTTTTGAGAAACAGGTGTGAACTGCATCAATCTATACTCCGATCTCTAGAGCATTCAGAAAAGTTGATCTTATACAGTACTAGATCTTCTGTGGAAGATCTCTTGCTTGAGAGGTCAAATTGATTATCCTTTATAATTTCCTTACAATTCCAGCTAAGTTGATCATATACCAAACTATCAAATAATTTAGCATTCAAACCCTGTTTACAAACTCTATTATAATTCACAATGTTATTTGAATTCCCATTTTTAAAAATTGGAGTAATGAAGCTTTGTTTCCCTATATCAGGAAAATATTATGTATCAATAGACATACGAAATAAGACAGGGGCTGATCCAGACACGTGCTTTCGGGGGGGGGGGCGATTTAAAGCGTGGGGGGGCGATCCTCTACTAAATTACCTAAATAAAATTTGGAACCTAGATTTCTTGGGTTATTACATTAAAAATTATCGTTCTGAAGCTTAAACCTATAGAAGTTATCTTCTTGTAGGCTCTTGGAGTTAGGATTACCTCGTTTTAATATTAGAGGTGGACTTTATCAAGTTGAACTCAGGAATGTCACAAGGACTCCCATCATAGATATTTGAAAAAAGAATTTGCAAATAGATTTACAATATCTTGACTAGTTTCGATAGATTCAGAATTTAGAAACAGAGTTTGGATAACAAATGGATTTACAATCATTAACAAAATTACAAAAGTACCAAGATTTTCCTTTTGAAATTTTTTATGTTTACAAACTTTCCAATTGGAGTGAATGCATATTTTTCCTCTTTTTTCAGAAACCACGACCTTTCCCTTGCTGAGCCCACATATACTCACATGGCTCTAGCTGAACTCTATAAGAAAAACATTTTAAAATACGTGGTATCGCAAAATTGCGACGGCCTTCATTTACGCTCAGGTTTGCCGAAGACTGCCTTATCGGAACTACATGGTAACATGTATGTAGAAGTTTGCAAAACCTGCAAACCGCATAAAGAATATTGGAGACTTTTTGATGTCACCGAATATACTGCCAGATATTACCATAAAACTCAAAGGAAATGTTACACTTGTAACGAACCACTTGAAGACACAATAGTCCATTTTGGGGAACGTGGGCGGTTGCAGTGGCCTTTGAATTGGTCGGGAGCCTGTAAGAATGCAAGAAAAGCTACCACAATTCTTTGTCTGGGTTCCAGCTTAAAGGTTAGTATTTAAAATAATTCTTTTATGTTAAATTGCAAACTTGTTGTGCAGATAATTACAAAAACAATTTTGTACTAGATTTCAAAGTTATATAGTATTTTTTTATAAACCACTTAGTTTCAACTTTTTTCTTGTATGACAAATCGTTGTTGAGTAACTTGTAATAAGTTTAAAAAAATCAGTTTCTCAAATTTATGCCCGGAGATGGGAATGAATTTATAGCTGAAAAATACCTTTTCTCATGTAACGGTTTTCTGTTTACATTAAAGTAACATCATTCTCTCATGGTCACTAGTCTCGACTGGACAGTGTTGAGATTCTGTGGTTCTGTAAGCTTTAGGGGTTCACTACTTCTAGGACTTCATGCTTGAACGACTCTAGTCATCATAACCTTTACATAGTAATTTCTTAATATGTTGGGACCTTTGTCATGTGAGACAAAAATAAAGACACAAAACGTTTCTTACCTTACTAGTATTCTGAGTACATATTTTTCTAAAAATACTTATTGTTTTTTAAATTATGACGTTTCGTCAGATTTGTATATGCCCTCTTCGAGTCTTGCATACCGGTGATTGTTGGCGTTTGTTACACGTAGCTGAACGGTGGTAGTACAATTTTCCAGGACTGCGGTAAACTCTGAGTGCTTTCTGGTGTTTAGAGTGGGACTCAGGTGTCTCAGTCTTGATTTCGGATGGTAAAGTACACATGCCCAGTAAAAACAAGAAGCTCATGAAAAAACATCACTGAGAAGAATACAGTAGAATTATTAAAATAAGAAAAGGCAATGGAGGAAAAATGAAAATTGATCAGCAGTTGAAAGAAGTTGTAATAAAAAAAGTGAATTGATCTGAAAAGAGAAACAGAAAGTTTAAATGTTAAATAGAGCTTAGATTACAAGGAATGAATGTATGAGTTTAAGTGCTCTAAATATTGCGGCTCCTAATAATAAACTTGCCTGTCCTGAATTTTCTCTCATATTTATAAATCTCTTTGGTGGTATATTAGAACAAATGTCTCTTTTCCTGTTTTGAGGTCGTTTAATGTTTGCGGTTCTGTAACGTACACGTTCGATTTCAAATATCCTTACAATAAATCGGAGGCGACAAATTTGGTGAAGGAACTGGCCATTCGATAGAAGCGCGTCATTCCATCCATTATAATAAGTTTCATTTAGCCAATCTCAACCTGATCTAAAAAAATGAGAGCTTACATCATTCTCATCATCTTCTGTCTGTTTGAGTTCCATAACAAAAAGTACAAAACAAACATACTGTGACGGGAATTCGTCTGATATTTCGTGGAAGCGGCATTTATCCGATATTTTGTGGAATCCTCGAGAATCCACGAAGAAAATATCTCGGCAGCTCTTTGTCCTTCTAGAGCCTTCTGAGAAGAAATATACAAATACGGGAAGCCGACGAAATGATTCATTGAGTATTCTGTTGTCGTATAGTAAACAGCAGGTGTTCAAGATAAATTGTATATAGTTGTGAGAGTATATAATTATTGAAAATAAATTTTAATTATGATGAGTTCGACTGAGTTTTTAAATAAATTCACGAAACCAAAGTGTAGAATAAAAACACTATAATACTACAAGTATAATGGGTTCTACATTAGACAGGCAGACATTAGATGACAAAATTGCTTCCTTCAGTCAGGGTCATTTTAGGTTTGTTGATGCAGTATTTTAAACAGTAGTTCAACACAAAAATGCTTGAGGTTTTTCTCCTAATGGATGAACATGAACCATTTTCAAAAATGAATTAGAATAACAAGCACAATCAGCAACGTTCAGATTTGACATTGGCCATTCCATGGGTAGGTAGGTTATTTTCTTACAACGAAATTTAGAAAATTCACCGAAATTGAAAATTTGAATTTTTTCTGCCGAAATTCAACCAAAAAGGAAATTAAGGGAAAAATAAATAAATTACCGGAGTCAAAAACATGGTTTCCCATTGTTAAAAAACTAACTTAACCATGATATGACTTTGGTCTTGGTCAAGGTCATATCTGAACATATTTTAAAATTGGCTTTAAAATTATGTCTGTTTGTCAGGGAAATTTCGCAAAATTGCTAGGGAACGATTTTTAGCATAAACAATATGCAGTGTAAAAACTACATTTGTATGAAATTCTGGGAAATAATTGGGAAAAATGAATTCTGAAGAAAGCTTGTTAAAGTTTTAGGCCTATTCCTAAAAAAATACTTCCAGAAAATATCTTTGGTAAAATGGACGGAGAAATTTGTGGATAAAGAACGGGAATGGGAAATACAAAATCTGAAATTAAATGTTATTTGTGTATGCAAAATTAGTCAAAAAGAATTTGAATTATTCCAAAATTTTCACAGTAAAAATAAACTAATTTGCTTGTTTTCATATTTAGGTTTTGAAGAAATACCCTTGGCTATGGCAGATGGATAAACCAGTGAAGAAAAGGGCCAATCTTTATATAGTAAATCTGCAGTGGACGCCGAAAGACGATTTCGCAAACGTAAAAATAAACGGTAAATGTGACGATGTTATGCGGAAAGTAATGGACCTGCTCGGTTTGAGCGTACCAAAATACACTAAATCAATGGATCCTATTTACGCACATTGTACTCCTTTGCATGACCTAGAAAGTCATACGACAACTCAGCCCCTTCTCAAAGCGGAAGCTGACGAGTTGAAGCCTCTACTTGCTCTGAAAGTTGAAAAAGAAGACAATACTGTACCTTTTTTAAATTCAGATGATAAGGAGAAGCCTCCTTTAGTACAAAATTATTCATTTAAGAAAGACTGTAACACTGAAAGTCATTCTGATCTCACTAGGAAAATGATTTCTCATAACTGTGATACTAGTGTTAAGAAGTGTCTTCCTGCTACAAACAAATCGAATTCGTTGTCTCATTCGTTTTCTATCGATAGTCTGCTTCAAAGAGATCCCAAACCTTTGATACAAGATACTAAACCGAATTATTTTGTGAATCCTACTCTATCGATGTTAAGTTATAACTTGTTAGATGTTTACACCGGTTTTTTTCTTTATCCCTACCAGACGAGTTTCTTGTATTCAGGTTTGCACAGCATTATAAATCCGATGCCTATGTACGATGAAAACGACGTCATCTTACATCCCAAAAAAGAGGTCGTTAAAATCGAACCTGAATGTACATTTTGTTTTGAAAATTTAGGCAATAATTCGTGTTTGTTTTACTCGAGGTTCGAACCGATTTTCACCGAGCAGAAGTTCCGATTCAGTAAAATCGAACAGAAAGAAAAACCGAATATATGTGTTTGTTGTGATTACACAACTGAAGAGGAAGACGTAGATAATTCTAATGTGAACGAAAGCAATAACAGGGATCAGAATAAAAGCAAAATACAAGCTGGTTGGTTCGGTAAAGGGTACAAAAAAGGTAAACGTAGACGAAAAGGTATTTAAATGTGTTTTATTTTATCACCAGTATTAATTAACCCTTTCAAGTCTGATTTTTTTCATTAGATAATTGATTATTTTTTGTACTTATTGAATATGCACAGGCTAAATACTGATAAACGCTACTGTTTAAATAAATTTACATTTTTATGTGGTTAGAGTGTCTACATCTAGATACGTTTTTGTTCTGCTTATAATGTTTGAAGAAACTTTTTTGCAAAAAAATCAGCCCTGGCTTTTCTTTGTTCCTATCCTATCTTTCAAGGCAGTGATTTCTTGGCCATTCTTTCCTTCATACTGGATTCCTCATGAGTGTTCATTCATTATCAGAGCAACTACTATCTGCTCCCATATTTACTTGTGTTGTTATGTCTCACTTAAAACTCAGTATTTAATGATGCATGCAGGATGTAACACAATACAGTGCAGATATTTTGGCAAGTGATAGTACTGGTCAGTAAGAACCAACAAGTCCGGACAGAGATATGTTCTATCTATTCCATTATTAAGTGTTTGGAAATATCAATACATAATACTGTATGGACGTAAAGGTACATTAAAAAATTAAATATATTTTAATTTTTTTGATGTTTGTTTAAATATGTAGTTTTTGTATGTATTCTATTCATTTATGACATGATATGACTGCTTCTTTTTAATAGACTCTAAATAAATTCTTTTGAAAAAACAATGCCAATATGTTTTTTTTTGATTTACTGAAGCACAACGAGGGATTTTTAATTTTGTTTTTGATCTATTGCTACATTGAAATAAAAAAAAAAACAAAAAAATAAAGGTGTAGGTATTTAAAACGTACATACTCATATCATATATCATCATATAAATGAGAAAATTTACAAGTTGTTTTTATCCCATGCATAACATTTTCACCTTCATGTTTATAAACATAAACAAAAATGAAATTTCTCAATTTAAAAACAGTCACAAAAATTGTTCAGTTTAGTATTGAAATAAAACTTTTTTAGCTAAGCCTATCATGTCAAAATCTTTACATATAAAACAAAAAACAAAACAAACATGCAATACGGAACCAGAACCTTCCGCAATAATTTCTTTATTACTACGCTCGATGAAAGAAAGTGAATTTAACCCAATGTTGTCATGTTTTCTGTTTCACTAACTCTGTTGAAAATATAAATTCAATTTGTCGTAAATATCCCTTCATTTAATAAGAATGGTAGAGGATTTCTTTTATTGTTGTGTTCAGTTAATAAATCTGTTGCTCTTTTTCAAAGAAATGGTTAAGGACATGAAAGTGCTTAATTTGGTTGGCAACTTTAATGGGTTTTCCTCATAAACCATAAACTTTTAGACATAAGTCATAGTTATATAATACTTTTTTACTTACACTGATCACTTACCAAAATATCAGCACTGCATTATGTTACACCCTTTATAATAAAAAATTCTAGCACTACTTATTGTGTTCCCTCTCTTAGTGTAGTTAAGTTTTCATCTAATGCAGTCATTGAATGTCAAATAGGGTATTATCTTCCAATGACATCAACTTTTCTGATAATTGAAAATATTTGTTTTTAACTCTAGATCAAACATTTTTGTTCCCTTTTGATTAAGGTGATGAAAATCAGCCCTTAATGACAAAGAAATAAAAAAATAAGCCTTTTACAGTTTAAAATAATCTTTAAATATGGAGTAAAATATTCTTTCATAATCCTGAATATAATTTATGATATGTCTGACATTTTAACACATTAAAATTAATAATTATTTTTTAATATATTTTAAAATATTCATTTTAAAAATATAAAAAATATATATTTGTTTTCGTCATAATGAGCCCTTTCATTTGATATATAACATGATGGGTTAGAAACAATTTTAATTTTATATTTTCCATTTAATTCTATAATTTGCCCCCCAAAATGAACATTAGGGGTTTCTCCCTATTTTTCCAGTAAAGTTCAGGTGAGGGGCTATACCTCCATTTTTTTTTCAAAATTTTCCAGCTTATGGTTTCGGAGATAAGGGGGGATGGGTAATTTTTTTTATATTTTTTTTATATCTTTTATTTAATTTATTTTAAAAATATGAAAAAAATATATTTGTTATCGTCATAATGAGCCCTTTCATTTGATATATAACATGATGGGTTAGAAACAATTTTAATTTTATATTTTCCATTTAATTCTGTAATTTGCCCCCCAAAATTAAAAGTAGATGTTTCTCCTTATTTTTGCAGTAAACTTCTGGTCAGACCCCCCTATACCTCTAATTTTTTTCAAAACTTTACCATTTATAGTTTCGGTGTTAATGGGTAAATTTTGGATATTTTCGTTAATGTCTTTTTAACTATTTTTTTAAATATGAAAAAAACATTTTTGTGTTCCTCATTTGATGTATTACATGATGCATTTGGATTTTTTTTATTTTTTAATTTTCATTTAATTCTATAATTTGCCCCACAAAATTAATATTAATGATTTCTCCTTATTTTTCCTGTAATTTTCAGGCAACGTCTATGTTTCCTATTTTTTCAAAATTTTAGGCTCAGTAGTTTCGGAGATCAGGGGGGGGGCGGTCGATTTTTTTAGTTCCCCCCCCAGAAGTACCCCTAAAATCAAAATTTCTTCTTTTACGATATGTACTCCTGATCGGGTCACCAAACTATGCGTTGATACCAAATTTCAACCTCTTCCGTCCAGTAGGAGAAAATTGCTGTGATGTGACAGAGGCAGAAATCCGGAGTGATATTATAAGGGTACCCGTATATTGTATATACGGAACCCTAAAAACTGTTTAAAATATTGCTGTTTTAATGAAAACCTATATTTTTTAGTAATGAATGACTAGAAAAGTATTAATAATTTTGTAGGAAACTTTTTGCATAGTATTTATTTCTCTGTTGATTTATGTGATAATTTGGAATGTCCAACACACCATCTTAGAGCATACACCTTCTGGAGGTAACCTGCAATGCACAAATATCGGGCCAAGGATAGAAAGAGAGCACAATAGAGAGGGCAAGAGGCTATTTCATTCGATTGGTAGTTGCAGTTCCCAATCAAGTGAAATAGCCTGTTGCCCTCACTATTGTCTATGCCCACAATGGTAAAAACATATATTGTCACTATTGTTCCTTAGGCTAATTTCCTAATTAAAAAATGGAAAACTGTCTACGATTGGATGAATGACCTACCACAAAATATGAATGTATTCAAATGAAATTCCTACCAATTTAAAAAATTGATAGCAATAATTAAAACAGATTCAGTATAGAAAACTTTAAATTGTGTAGTTGGGTTACAATTAATCATCATATATTTACATAAAAAATGCATTTAATAAATGATATTTCAGGACTGGTAAAATAAAATAAGGTACACATTGCTAAAATTAGTAATAAATAGCTTTGAATTGAAGCTCTATGTCACCTAGAAAAAGTATGTGTATCATCAGGAAATTTGCAAAGTTCTTTACACAATTTTTTCCGTGAACTCAGCTTGTTAAAAATTGCCTCAATTGTTTGTGATCTTTGATGAGTAAACATTCTCTTGACAATATTGCATTTCTTGGTTGCTTTTATTTTTTTTTGTACAACTGTCCAAACTGGTGTATTATGTTTTCATAATTTAAGTATGTTTATTCCACGGTAGCTGCCGAAAGGCTGCATGATTTTCAATGATCAAGCATTTATTAGACTTCTTATTTTGTGTAGTATTGTGAACTATAATTTATTTATATGCCGAACTAACCAAGAAAACAGAAAAAATTGGAAATACCTTGATTTCTCAATGTGTCATGTTTCCTTTTAGCTCGATACTCTTTTCTCAACGATGTTTAACCCCGTTTTTACTGAGAATCGTCGAGCACCACAGTCTTCATTGTAAATAATTCGTTTACCATGAAATTATTTATTCAAGTTTGAATGTAGAAAATAATACGTGGGGCTAAATCTGGTGTATAGGGTGCGTAACGAAATAGTATGTACTTTAACTCATTGATTTTCGGGCTCCGCCATAGCGGATGAGTGAACTGGTCTATTGTCATCATGAAGCAAAACGTTCTATTTCGCCAATTGTGGGCGTTTTTTTTTTTCCTACAATAAGTTCTCATCCCAAAAAACTGATGTCATGACCTTGTGATGAAATAATATAGGACAATTTACTTTCAAGGATTAACTACTATATTTAACAAAAACGGTAATGCCACAAAATATGTGACCGATAATGACATACATCAGAATATATCTAATAAACAAAATAATTGTTCTGTCGTTATGCACATGCGCCCATATTTCCATCATCCTCTCCTGGACGCAGATAATCCCATTGCTGTGGTGAAACTATCATGTTTGGTACGATGAAGTCGTTTAATCAAAACATCAGCAATCATGTCTTCCGTGCATCTGCATCTAAAGGTGATTTGATTGGCAGCACTCTTTTAACCCACAAAATTGTAGCGAACGTCAATGTGCATGATATACAGCATTTCCGGAAAGACTAACTGCACTCTGATTATCGCAAAAGATTGTAATGGGATTGCCTTTAAGTTCAGGTTGAAATTCTTCTTCTAGCTGTTTCAACCAAGAGCTTCCTGTGTTGGAGCGGCCAATGACATATATTCAACCTCAGAACTTGACAGCGCTATTATTTGCTATTTCTTTGAATTCCAGCGTATTGCTGCACCCTGTAATAAAGCTGTAAATAGCGTCCATTTGGTGTATCTGAGTCCATATTTTGCTGCTAGACTAATTAAATATCTTATAGAACAATAGGGGACTACAGATAGACATTTGTCTATCTTGGTAATTAATGCCCTTGACCTGTTTATATCCTTTGATTGCCACTCCCTTTATAACATATAACAATACCATTTCCATTCAACTTGGTTTTATACACCCACTTGGTGGGAATTGTTGACTTTTTTTCTGGTAAGTTAAATGGTGTCCATGTATTATTTTTTAACAATGACTCATATTCTTCATTCATTGCTCTCTTCTACTCATCAGCATTGTCACTGTTAAAAGCTTCTTTAAAACATTACAGATCACAGTTTAGTAATATCATTGTTGACTCATTACTCATACACATAAGTGGTAAAAATTCTGTTCGATTGATGACGGGAATCAATTGTTTCGTCGGGTAAATATGATTCACCATGAATAACTTCAAATTGATCAGAATCATCTGAAACTGAAATACTGAGAGATGTAATCTGTATTTCTCTTGTGTGATTAATTTTGTCATCAATGTTTGTTTCCTCAGGTTCTACGCATTTTTAATACTAAAATAAATCGATGGTTTTCTTCTCATTTTCAGGTACATCAACTTTATTTTTTATAACTGAACTCGTTTTTTATTATGGTATTCTTCTCATTTTCTGATACAATATCAACTTTCTATTTCTCTAAATTCAAGCTTCTAGGAATACAACATCCCTACTTGCGATTTCTTTTTTTTTTGTTTCCTGGCCTATAAATCGGTACACCTTTGTGCAGTCACTGTAATTAATGATATATGCAGCTGTAGCTATCGCTTCTCCCCACAATGTAATCTGTAAATTCGGCAATTAAATTTATAAATTTAGCTCGCTCTTGGTCCTATTCAGTCTTTTATCAGTTCGTTTGGTCCCGGAGTGTATGGATTAGTTGTTTCGTGCATAATGTTTCTTTTAAGTATACTTCATAATTGTTGTTTTTATATTCGGTTCCATTGTCACTTCTTAAAATTTTAATTTTTTTATTCAGCTCAATAACTTCTCCTTTATGTTTGATAAGATAGACATGTACTCTTCTTGAGAAGTTATCAATAAAGGTAACGAATAACCTCGCACCTCCTAAAGAAACATGCTTCATTGGTCCGCATTTTTCTGTGTAGATAAGCTCGAGTAAACCTGATTTACGGGAGCCTTCTGCAGAGAATGGTTGTCTTGTTTGCTTACCTTCAAGACAAGTTACACAGATAGAATTTTCGTTTCTCAGTGTTAACTTCACTCCTTCTGTGCAGTTAGGTATTTTAATAACACTTATGAAATTTTTTGATGCTACAAATATGGATCATCGTCAGTCTTAGCACCCAGCATAAGATGCATGCATTTACTTCGATCAATATTTAATTTTAAGTTTCATTTATTAAATTTGCTGTTGCAACTGACACATTACGTTGATTATAAATTTGAGAGCCGCCCTCGTGAAATGTTACTTTTCATCCATTTTTGCTCACAGATAGCAAAATCGTTTTTCAGATCTGGTACATATACAACATCTCTCACCTGTATTGTTTCAGTGCTGTTATTTTTCATATTTACTTAAATGCATACATTACCACAACTTTCAACTTTCAATACTTTATTGTCTGCAGTCCCTGTGCATAGTCATGTGAATGAATACTCCAGAGTCCAAATATCAATTCTCGAAATTATTTCTTTAGGAGTTGATTTTTTTATGCCAACAATTTTTACTGAGATGACCATATTTATTGCAATTAAAACATATCTGGTCTTTATTCTGCTTTTGCAGATCATTTTTGGACTGAAAACTCTCAGCATTTGTGTAAAGTGAAGTAGTGTCTGATGGTTTAATTTCTTGTAACATTTTATTTTTACCAAGTCGGCACTAATCTTCATACCTGAACTTTTTCAACTCACAATCACAGGCTTGCACAATTCTCGCAATCCTGCCAGCATTAATGTGCCCAACCACTCATCATCCACTTCAAATTTTATGTTTCTAATTTTTGTGAGCCGTTGTTATTATTTTAGTCTTCCACTGATGATTTGAACTATTCTCCAAATGGGTGTTTATAAGCTCTGGTAGCAAACCAACTTTTCTGGTTAATCTACTATCTTTAAATTCTTTTGCTAAATTGTCCTATACCTGTTTTGCAGTTAGGGCTTCTTAAATGTGTACATATAATACTGAATCAACTGATAGTATTAATTTTGATTTGACTTTAATATCTTGTTTTACCTTGCTTTCATCGGCTGGATCTAGTTCTCTCAAAATGCAATTGTATAAATCTTCATGTTGCAAGTATGCTTTGACAGCAAAACTCCAACTTGCCTCAACCGACTAACGATATCCAACAAATGAAGGTTGAAAACACAATTCCTAAAGGTAAGTTATTCACGTAGCATTTAAACTTTTGCTAGGTAACTGTTTTCTTGATTCTATTTAAAATACAGAAGTATCACTAAATGGCAGCCAAGACTGGGCTCGAAACCTGATGAAATAATAAGAATTTTTAAATTCTTCTAATCACCTTGATGGTGGACTACATTTTCTACTATGTCTTTTGAGCATGTCTCATACATGGTCTACAGGATTTAGATCAGGGTTTCTCACAGACCAGCTCAATTTGCGAATACCAACTTCTTAGTCCATTGAAATTGTGTCTGAATCTGCAAAATGAGGTGGCAGCAAACCAACACAGAACATTTATGTGTTTGACCGTGCTGATTACGAATGTGAAATTAGTTTTTGCCGCAAACGTGCCATAAGGGAGAAATCTCCATAAAACCCCACAAAGAAAGGGTTTTTTTGCATTTTACTCAAAAACCACAATAAATTTAAAAAAATAACCTCCTCATCGTATTCCTCGTATAATTTTAAATCCAAAACGTGTAGCAACTTATACAAAGTGAACAAACCGTTGTCTCATTATTTAATTTTTAATTTAGTTTGGCATATTCGGAATACACGCGATTTGCGCCCATACAATCATCGTCCATATGAGTTCACATAACTTACAACATTCAATCGGAATTAGTTCTAATTTGGAATAAATTGAAGATTTAATAGATCGCTTGTACTGCAATAACGAATTTGGGGTATTCCTGGATTGTGGATCTTTATTTAATAGTTTTACAGAAAATTTTAAAGATTAACTTTTCATTGCAGTGAGAGCGATTGTAACTTTGCGGGATAAAAAAGTTTTTATTTTACTAATTAATGTTTCTAAATCGTTTCTAATTATTTTTATATCCTAATAGTCATGTATAATGGGTATAATGTTTTTAGAATTTAGATCACCAGTTTTAAATCTAATTTTCCCCTCTAATGAACTAATTTACAATTACAAATATTCGTGGTAGTGTTCCGGGAGCTAGGACTACATAAATTGTTTTCAGGATATTCCACAATTTTTTCAGTGAGCGAAGTTGAATTCGATAAAATAGACTTCTGCAGATTAGTGAATTAAATCCAAATGACTGAATCAATTCAATAACAATTTTAAGTATTTACATTTCAAAATATTTGTTTATACTTCATAATATGGGTACGAGGGGGGACATTAGGAGATTTAGGGAAATCAAACTTGTTAGAGATGGAACGATGCGCACAAAGATATAAAATAGAAATGAAAACAGGAAATAAACAAGAATCGCTGATATAATTCAAGAGTGGGTAAGATTAAATATCAATGGGCATATGTCAGGCGGAGACATAGAATAACAGTGACTTAGACAAACTAAACTAAATGTAGAACGTCCATAAAATCGTTTGGTCGACTACATTAGCGTAGTGCTAGGTAGCTGGTAGTTAAATACTCATACAAGAAAAAACAAAGAGACATGAAACGGGATAGGAGAGACCTATATCCAAGAGTAGATGACTGCATGTTGAAAAGAAGAAGACTCTAGCTGCGGCATTTACCGTAAAATTCAATGTTAGAAAATGACAAATTGGCAAAAATATTTATTCAATGGGAAGATATTTGTTAATTAAATAATTAAAAGATATGAAGGATATTTGTGAATTTTTGTTTCATTTATTTACGTCGCACTTTTTTCTTAAATGTTTTCGTCCTCGTTTTCATCATTAAAACATTAATCACCTTACCTATATACAAACAATTTGAAGCAGCTAACGGATAGGGTGGCCAAGAATAATGTATCAATTTTGTAAAAAAATCTATCTGTTTGTAGTTTCTTGTGAAAACTTAGCAAGCTATATCTGAGTCTAGTATAAGGCTTAAGTCTTAGTTATTGCTGACTAAAATTTCATAATTTTATTTCACTTTACTTTTATGTTTTTTTTGGGCAATAATAATAAATAATAATAGGAAGTCAGAATAGACTTTGAAACGTTTGGTATTCCTGCAATATACGTCGTTTTGTTTTTATTGTGGTGTTATTGCCAAAAAAAAAACATAAAAGTAATCAAGAATATGCCACAAACAACGTTTAGAAGACAATTTATTTCACTCTGTTTGGAAGATATGGCTTTTTATATTCTTTGTTGTTTTGTATATTTTTGTTTCTTATAATATAAATTATCTGAGACTGTTCGTGATACACATATCACGTGATTATTAAACATGCCTTAAATTGTTAAATTATATAGAAATTCATTCTAATTACCAATGCGTTTAATTTATAGCAAAGTTACAGAGAACCTTCTGTGTATCCGTAAAGTAACATTCCATTGATATATTGGAGTGTATACGCGTACAAAGCGTGCATTCTCAATATCCTAAAATAAAATAAAATATTAATAATTAGAGAAATACTCAACCATTATCTGAAAGTTACTCTACGATTTTGATGTAAAATGTTACTATGAATACGATGACGCCGTTATTTTTTTTAAAATTTAGTGTAGTTTTTGAGTAAAATGCGAAAAACCCTTTTTTTGGGGGGGGGGTTATGGAGATTTCTCCCTTATTGCACGTTTGCGGCAAATCAGCACGGTCAAATTAATAAATGCTCTGTATTAGTTTGCTGCCACCTCATTTTGCAGATTCAGGCAAAATTTCAATGGACTATTCTTGAAGATATTGTTCTATTTGGGCTGCATGGGCAGGTTCATTATCACGCATAAAGACAAATCTTTGAAATCCTATGAACTCTGCATATGACAGTAAGAGGCGGATCGAGACACGTGCTTCCAAGGGGGATCTTGATCCTGTACTAAATATACCTAAATATAATTTTAAACAGATTTTTTAGGATATTACATTAAAAATAGTCCATCTGATGTTTAAACCCATATAAGTTACCTTCTTCTAGGCTCTTGCAGTTAAGATTGCCTAGTTTTAATATTTAAATTTAACAACTCTGTGGGATGCGTGTCTCATCGCTGAATCTCTTCTCGCTAGGAATGATAACTTGAGCGGATATTTCCTCATTGTATTATGGTCGCTGTAAAAACTTCCTAAGTACTATTAACAAGTTATCAAACTCGACATTCCTTAAACGAAGTGCTAACGCAAAATAATATTAAACGTGTCGTTTTGAGAAATACCTTTTTAAAAAGATCAATTTTTATTTGAAGCGAAGTTTACAATACGAATAATAAAATCAGACTGAAGCTACAAACAATACAAAAATGATATTGAATGAAATTTGATATCTTGCGTCTACTTGAAAGATGCAGAATAGGGTTTAATGCATCACATAAATACAATATTGCAATATACTTCGTGGGTTCAATTTAAAAATTATAACAACTAGTATTCACTGTCACTTTTCTAGAACTTTATTTACATTCAAACATCTGATTCAAATACAATAACAATCCCATATAAGCTATCGACGCGGTATCACTGAAATCGTGGCGTGCTTCTTTTATAATCCCCGTGGAATTCTCCAGTAGAAAGGACACAGGGTCGGCTTTGGGAAAATTTCGTAACACTATAAACAAATAAGAGCAAAACAAAATGTAGCTAATGACAAATTGCTTATGTCTTTTTTACTTTGGTGTCTATTTTTGATACAAAGACATTTATACAGGGCAAAAGTTATGTTCTTTGAATGAAATAATGCTATAATACATCAATTAGTTGCATATTAAAAACGTGTTCAGTTTATAAAATACGCAATAAATTTGTCTATTAATGTATATGTATATGATTGAATGAGTTTCTGCTGCTGTATGGTTCAGGACAACATTCAGTCACTAGGACTGTGGCGTGGATATTTACAGCGCCAATCACATTGGTTGTATGATAAAACATATATTTTATATTGAAAATGTCTAGATTACTCATATTTTCAGCTCTAGTCAGCGACTATGACTTTTTAAATCATATTCAGGATTTAAATAATTTGTTATTACGCCTCATATTTCAACATACAGAGTTTATTGGTTAGTTAGTCACATTCTTCTACAAGTTTGTTGACAACATTGGAAATGAACAATCTTTGATGTAAAGGAGATTAAATAAATAAGTATGTTTTGTACTATAACACTGAACTTTTATTTTTACCACCCAACATCATCTGGGTTAAACCAATTTTTCAAAGAGATGACAGTTTAGTTATTGATACCACGAGTTTTGTCAATAAAGGTTTTCAGTTAGAGTACTAAAAATTGTTATTAATTGATTCCTTTTCCAAGAGTTTAGAGTAGGGTAAGGTGAAGAACAGTGTGACAAAAAAACACTTATTGGTGATATAAAATCAAAAATGTTTTAATAAATAACACCTTTATTGGACTTACAATATTCATCAAGCTTTCGACTTTCAATAAATAAAGGAAAATCATAACAAAATTAACAAAGAATATTTCTAAACGTCTCTTTTCTGGGATCCGTCAATTGTCACAGACTGCCTCATATCTGGGGTACAATGTTACATACTATGGGGCACTCTGGTACATGCTACATTTTTTATTTCTTCTCCAGTTTTATTCATAATTTTATTCAGGTAGCGACTAATTGTCATATAGTTTATATGTTTTGGCTAGCAGCATTCCTCAAGCTGGAACCACTTTCGACGAGTGCTGATGCTTCTCGCATATTTTGTTCACTAAGTTGACCCGAACTTCCGAACTTGATTTCGAACCATAGGGGAAAAGGGGGTAATGGGAGTCACTTAAGCAAGATATAGAATAAAACACACAATTTTTACTTTATCTGAATCCATTTTTAAAGTATTTTAATCATTACAGACAGTTTCATTACCTTTGGAATCATATATTAATTAACATTAAACTTAAAAAAGAAAACATCTTTGACCACCATTGTCCATATCTGAGGGTAATTATAGTCACTATGGGGACAATGTGAGTCAGCTTAGCGTAACAATTGTCACATACGTAATCTTTTGGCGAGTCCCATCCTGTGTGCCCATATGCCACAAGAAGTGCATCTGTACCATAACTCATTGTCGCGACCAAATTCATCACATACCAAACCATTTATTTAAATCGTCGTCTTCATCATCGTCACATATCTGATTGAGACTAATATCTGATTCTGAAGAAGTGTTTAGATCTTGAAGTACGCGCCTTTTGGCCTTATTCGCAATATCTTTCTTAGGTTTCTGCTTCTTGCTAGCTTTCGGAATAACTTTTTTTCCTTTTGCTGCTCTAGATGCTTTCTTATTTTCTTTTTCAACAAGGCTATCTTTGACGGGTGTTGATGTCATAATTTTTGAGTGTTGCTTCATTCGTCCTTTTCTTTTGGGCATTTCAGGAATCATTTTGATAGGTAATGGCAGCAGATCTTCAATATTGGAAATCAATATTCCAGGAGCTAACGTTTCTGATGAAGTCGATGGTACTGAATCAACTGGTATGGATGATTTTGATGGCGTATGATGTATTTGTGCAGATGATGTAGACGGTATTGGATCTGTTGGAGCAGACGTAGACGGAATGACGATTGAGGTATCTTGAATAATTACTTCAGGTTGGGTTAAGACTTCAGCTGCGGTAAAATTTCCTCAGAAAAAATATTCGGATTATATGGGACAATACCTGATGCCCGGAATCCTGATTCACCTTTATTTATAGATGCCACGGTAGAATATGCTCTATTTAAAATAGCCGCCACGTCGTATGGAGTTATTTTCTCTACAACTCCTTTTTGTAATGGCTGCATCCTGTGGGATGTATGTGGAGGCAGTATATTATTTTGTTTACAAAAATCATAAACCATCAAAGAAGTATGACTGGCGTGATTGTCAAGTATTAATAAAACAGGCGCCTGTGACGATGGCTTGGTATACATGGCAAAGTGTTGCAGCCACTCAAAGAATAGATTTTCAGTAATCCACCCATTATCTGAACATTTGTATATAGCTCCTTCAGGACCGGCTTTCTCAAGCTGAAGGGTCATTCTTTTTCTCGGAAAGATGAACATTGGTGGGACAAAACTACCATCAGCGCTCATGGCACACAAGAGTGTAATAGTTTTTCCCCTTTCCCAAATTGTTATGGAGCCAACTCTTTTCATGCCTTTAGGAGCTAATATTTTTCCAGGAACTTGCACAGTGGAAATGCCTGTCGCAGTTATAAATATTATTAGGAGTAAATTTATGTTTGTCCATTAGATCTCCTAATAGTGTGTAGAACAGTTGGACTTCTTCTTTATTGAAAGCCGTTATTCTGTTGATACTTGTAGCTTCAGGTTTCCGAACAGAGATGCTATTTCTTTTTAAAAAGCCATCTAGCCAATCGCGTCCAGCCATTTTAGCACTCTTTGTCAAAATTGTGAGAAATTTTAAGCTCTTCTGCATACTGGTATGCTGCTTTCCTTATTTGAATCGCTGCGACTCCATAAAAAATAGAAGATAAATATTTTATCCTCTCTGACAAAACCTTTTCTACATCTGCTGTGAATACAGGAAGTCTTCCGAGACGTGGTTCCGATGAATTATTCTTCTTTAACCGCTTTTGGAGGTTGAAAAAGGTATATTCATGGCTTTAGCAGCACTTCTCATAGGGTTACCTTGACTCATGAGAGCCTCAGCTTTTGACAGTGTTGCAGATGACCAATGTGCCTTATTTGTGGACCTGTGAACAGTAATTAATGAAAATTATTTTTTTAGCTGTGTTTCAGTGATTGCGGACAATGGGAGTCAACTCTCATTGCCCGCATTGCAAAGACTCTTATTACCCGATCTTACTAAATGTGTAAACATTTAAAATAAATCTTTAATTTGCTATTAAAACACCAGAAATGTTTATTAAATCGATAATATAAACTTAAAGACACACAATAATCTATTCTATTATTTTGTGAACACGTAAAATTACATCAAATGAGCGCGAAACTGCGCAACTGCCTTCCCGTGCAAACGAAGGACGTGTAGTGAACGGGCAAGCGGGGGACCGTGAGTTGTCACTTAACGAGTCTTTGTGGACTATATTCGTTTGTTTAGCGACTTTCGTCTAGGAACCAGAACGCTGACCACCATTGTCCTCTGACTCTCATTGCCCCTTTTCCCCCTACTTTTCTGAAACATATGATGTAAAATTTCAAACTAAGTGATAAATAAATGAACATGATGGAAGTACCTGTACTTATGATTTCTTAATTGAATGACAAGACCAACGTTGGGGTAGTGTGACAGTGTCACAGTGCCTCGTTACACAATGCCCCATTGATCCAGAATAGAAGAAACCCATGGAATCAAAGTTACAGATTAGGAATCCCGGCAAAATGTTTACGTGTGATCAACGAGTAATAAGAGTATTTTTATACTAAAACATAATACTTACCCAAATCCTTTCAGCAAGGCACTAAATCAAAAATAATTCCAGTATTGTTAAAAAAACACATTAAAACAATTTTTTATCATAAACCATTCGACGAGTAGGATTCAAATCAATTATGAAGCGTTTTGTAATGACGGCTGAAGTGCTTGTCAAAATAGCAACATTGCTTTGGCGAAATTATAGATAGACGAAGGTATTGATACTGTAACACTATGTACCTTGTCACAGTTTGCCCCAGCTGACCCTACATTTCTTTCTTTGTTAGTGGAAAACAACACATGACCAATATGCATGTTCGTTGTTGGATATATCATGTCATAAATCGAGAAATCGCACACGTTATATATTAAAAATGTGTCCGTACTTAACTTGACTAAAGTTCTATTATGACACTATCTTTTCAATATTTTTTAATCCATTGAATGCAAGATAATATATTGTTTCTTATCGAGCATCTTCATCCGTTGCGCTTCCCTCAACTGATTGAAATCTCCAATAATTTTGTATGTATTTACATAAAACTGATTTAACATTTTATCGCGAAATGATTTTCGACATCTAGGAGTTTCCTGAAATATTGAAGTTTTCTTGATTGATTCCTTTTTATTGTTTTCTTTTTCGTTTGCTCGTTTTCTAGTACCATTGGATACTTTGCATCAATTTGGTATCGTCGATATACTTTGTTTCTCGACTTTTCTAGCTTGTTCGTATTTTATTTATGTTTTGGGATTAATTGTTCTTTAATATTACTATATTAAAGAGCAATAATGAATATTTTGATTCTTACGTTATAGACGTTTAAACAAAAACAATTAAAATATCACTTCATTTGTTTTGAAGATGTTGGAAACCAATTTACTTACTTTGAGTCAGTTTCAAGAAATTTTGTTTTTCCTAATTGGTAAGAACTTCATTTTTTAAGATCAACTACAGTTCTTATTTGGAAGGTGCGTTATTTGAAGTTTGGATCGAGATAAGGCAATTTGAAATACATACTTTCTGTAATTGAGTCATTATTATTGTAAAATAACTATATTATTTGTAACAAGAGTTATTACTTTAAGAATGTACAAGCATAATTTGATATTATAAACAATGAATTTGATAAGTAATTTCGAAAAGATTGTTGAGGAGGTCTTGAATTATTTTGTCTATTCATCCAAATTTTTTCCTGTAACAGATAACTGTGTATGGAGACGTTTCAACTCCGAGTCTGGAGTCGTTGTCAATCGTTTAGTGTTGTTTTCGAGGCTTTTCTAAAAAATTTTCGCTTGTATTGTCAGTGTCAAATTTTTTGACAAACAATAAATTCAAAATCAAAGCAAGAAAACAACACTAAACGATTGACAACGACTTCGGAGTTGAAACGTCTCCATACACAGTTATCTGTTACAGGAAAAAATTTGGAGGAGAGAAAACCCATGAATAGACAAAATAATGAATTTGATATTAATATCTTAGTGATACGTATTAATTTCCTCTCCGAGAACAATTAGATACTATTTGTAAGTATTTTTCATACCAATGCGGAATTTAACAAAAAATATTTATATTGTTACTATTACATATCTACTTATGAAGTAATTGAAAAACAATCAATATAAATTGACTTTACTTTAATCAAAAACTACTCACAAATAATTTTCATAAATTCGAGAATTTAAAATCCTTTCAATGTAAGCCAATAAATTGTTTGAGATCCGAACTTGTCCATGGTTGTACACCCTGGAAAGAATTGAATTGAAAAGCTGAGGCTAGATATTTGGAGTGATGATGACTTTGATTGACGGCTAATTATTTTGCTTCTACAATGTTTTTTAGCGAATCCTTTGTAAATGTTGCTACAAATGAAAGCACAATGGACCCCACAATCTAGTCTAGTACTTTCTTCCACTTACACTATCGTATTGCCACATTAAAAATTAAACATAAAAAATGCACTATAAGCTACTTATCCACACTTATTTGAAACTAGAAAAACCTCAAACTAGACTCTATAGTCTGTATGGATTCAAGAAAAGTACGGGATTTATTTGCAACTTTGAATTGGAATAATGATCACTGTCAAATAAAGCTGTGCATTGTTTGAAGTACTACCACTTTTCTTTTTATTTCCACCAATAGCACTCGTGAGGAATCTGCCCTGCATATTTTTGTAGACTTTGGTGTTGTACTAATTTCTCTCAATACAAATCAGTTTTGAAATTCCCATTAATTTCTAAAAAACTAGTTTTTTCTGTGCGATGCAAGAATTTCTCTTAAAAAACGAAAACGTTTCTCTGCATAGCCATAACAATATATTTATGAAAATAAGACAAAACCGGGCATCGGACAAAATATTCAAGAAATCAGTTCTGCTCATAAATGATTAAAGATTTCAAAAATGGACTTTACAGTTTAATATCAACGGTATTTTAGAAAAAAAATAAAAAATACCTCTTGAAGCAAGCTATCTGTATAACAAACATACTGTATCTTAAAGGTTAAGACTTTTAGGAAATACGTTCATATAAAGTTTTCTTCTTAAAATGAACTCAAAAATCATTCAAATATTGATACATTAAAAAAACACCCTGTGTATGTATCAAGTATAAATATAAATTGCAAATCATCTTTCTGTAAAGTCCGCCTCGAGATGAATGTATGCAAGTTTCTCGTTAATAAATAAATTCTAGAAATACTAAAAAAAAAGAATATTTTTGTTTTTTTACAGGGTCAATATGTTTATTTCACCATAGTTTTCTGAATAACCAATTTCCATCTATTAGCATTCATTAATATCCTTATGAGTACCAGATTATTATGGGTATTGATCCACATTATTTCAATAATAAATAATATATAATAAAACTGAACACATGTTATGTTAATAAATTTATATTTTATTATTAAATGAACTTTAAACCCAGTGGCATAGATAAAGTTTTATGATGAGGGGGTATCTAACCTGGAATACGTGTTTTAAATTTGTTTTGAAATTATTAAATCACGCTCGCTAAGGGAGATATATCCTCCTCTTCCGCCCGTATCTACACCACTGTTTACACTTATACCCCTTTTTGATTCGTATTGGCATGAAAAATGCACTTTTTTAAATTTTAGAGATCCTTTAATTTTTTTTGTGATAAATATTCTTCTTTGGAGTGGTTGTTTCTGGGAGACTTTCTTTTATTGTCTGAAAAGTTATTATAATTCAACCAACAAAATTTATGATTGTTAATAAATTTAGAAAACACAATAGCAGATCCTACTATTGTCAAGCTTAGTGGGTTTTATTGAGTAATAAAAGATGATAAGTTTGTATTTAATTGAATTTCTAAAAAAAAACTATTAAAATTCTTGAATACACTTGAAAGGGTTAAACAAAACATTTTTATGTACATTATTTCCTTTTTTTTATTACTAATGACTGCCAAGTAATTTGGATTTTATATTATTTATTTACAGTGATTTTTTTATGTGTATGTCTTAATAAAAGTAGTATTTTATATAATTGTGTTTTCTTATCAATATATTGATTTATTACATTGTTTTTCATAACATCCTTCATTCATAGCTAAAATTTATTATTTAGTAATAATTTCACAACTTAATTCTTAACAGCAGCTATAACAGTATCCAGAGCTACTTGACACACATATTATATTGATTGAACATGATGTAATTTCTTATCTAGAAAAGGCAAGCATTTGCTTTATTATATGAAACAATAGGAGAGAAAGAAAAATGATTTTATTTTAAAGAAATGTTTATTGTCATTAAAAAGGATAGAATGAAGAAAACGGCACATAGTTAAAGGCTTTTAGCTTCGAAAAACGTACGTGATGAAACATCCTAGAATCTGGAAGAAAATTATAACTATGGTGAAATATTTTAATCAGCTTTATCTGTGAGGCCCCACAGGCGCAATATAAAAATACCAGCTGATAAGCTAAAACAGGGGAGAGTTGTTACATGAGAATTATAACAAAAGGTTTGATTTACTCCTCGATGATGACAACTTAGAGTTGTTGAAACTGCGTTGAGTGTTTAAATAAGGGATTGGTGTTAGGGTGCAAAACTGTGTTTTTAGATTTGTGACACCGCAAAGGTTCCACAGCATTTAAATTTTAATTCTCCATATTTTTCCGCGCCGTATGTTAGTGTACTTTTAGTCATTGTATTATATATTCTAATTCGTCTGTACTCCACAGTATTAATTTAGTCTACTAGTTTCGTGAAATAAGGATAGTGAAAATTATAATTTTGGTGTCATTCGATTCAGAAATCAGAATATTTTTTGGCCCTTTTGAATCATGAAAAAAAATTCATTCTCATAAACAATGAATTTGTTTATAATAATTTTTAAAACAATAGAAGTTAAAAATTAAAAAATATATTTTTAGGTGGCGCTCACTGATAAATAAACGAAATAAAGATATTTGAAAAAAAAAATACCAATGCTTTATTGTTATTATTAATTTTTCAATACAGTAGATTGTTGATAAATAAGTGGAAAATTAAAATTTTTCAATTTTTCCAACGGAAATATATGTTTTCACCTCTTTAGGACAACTGTAAGAAGCAAAAAAAACAGCTTTTTAGTTTAATAATTACTAAGGTTTTTATGTTAACTTTCCATTTAAAAAATGTTGTTGATTAAGAAATGCAGAAAACATGGAAAAATACAGTTAAAAACTTTTTGTGCGCGGATTATTGTTTAACCTAATTCAAAGGTACATAATTTTTTCATTCCTTAATATTCATATTTAATGTTTAAATATTTTTTTGTTTACTGTGTCTTTATGACAATGCACATGTGAACGCCAGACTTCCCGTTTTGGCAATAATTTTAGGGCTATGTTATTATTATTATTAATATTGGAGATACAGTTTAGGGAGTTGGGATTTTTTTTATTAAATTTCCTCCTCTTCCAATTTCAAAAATCTTTTATAGTTTTTGTTATTTTCCAAAAAACGAAAGCACTCTTTTTTTCACTATATTGTTAATAACTATTGCAATTTTTATCAGCGCGATTTCAACTTTTTCAAAAAGTTTCTAGGTGTTAATACGAATTGTAATGTTTTTATTTTCACACTCGGGTTCAGTTCTTGGATTTATTTAAAAACACAGTCCAACTCGCTCTAATTTATTTTCACTGTTTTTACACAAATTATATTCACAGAAACTACTATTTACATTTTATCTTAACTGTACAATACGTCCGACGAAAATTGAATGCCTCCTATCGCCAGCTGTTTCTTATTTATACATTTATCTTGGAATTGTCTGGTACGTCCACGAACCATCGGGAAATTCCATCATGTTCTGGAAGCTTTAAGGGAATTCCCAGTAACGGCAGCGGTCCGCCGGTTGAGAGACAAACATTTCGGGTTCACAGAATTTATCGGAATAATGTCCCTTCCCTGAACTGGTTGATGGCCGATTGCACCAGCTGTCGGATGAATTCTCGTAACAGAATCGAATGAGACCAAAATTATAATTTTCAGTGAACTCAGGAATTCACCAAAATGGCTTTTGTACACTAGACTATATGCAGTTCAAACATATGATTTTTCTTGCTTTCTGCGGGAGATAAGAGCAGCCCTATTTTAACTCCTTATTAACATCAAATTCTTCAGATGCATTTTCGATGTTTATTATGCCTTATTAGACCCTATCTGACATATTTTTTGGGTGATGGATGTGACAGCCAAAACAAGAATTCTTCTATCATCCAGAGTTTGGCTCCTGTCAATATTAGAAGTCACAGTTATTTTTTGTAGAGTTTTTAGGCCCCAAAAAATAGTAAGAAAAAACAAACCATTGTTTTTAAAGAATATTATTCATTACCTGAGAAAAGAGAATTGGGGATGCCAAGTTGACAGAAGGGAAGCCATTGTAGGATTTTAGTCAAAAGCCTGTAGATAGTCTTCTCTGATTGTTTTTGTTAATTTCTTTAACATGCACAAGTAGATTATCAGTTTTCCATCGGACTGGAATATGCATACAGTTTTTGTTTTCAGGAAAGCAAGTTTTTATATTATCGTTAAATATGTTACAAATTAAGCAAATGTATATAAATCTCAAATTTGAACAACACTAAATAATTCAAGTTTTACCATAATATGTTAAAAGTATTTAGTAAAGAGAAACTGTATTTTCAAAAATTGTTATTAAATGTTAGGTTTTGCTCCAAAGCTCCTGCATTGTTAATTAGTTATTGGCAGTTTTCCAATTACCAGAGCACAAAGAGGTTTTTGTGTCATGCTGTGCCATAATTTTTGGGCATTAATTGGAACATACTTCATGTTTTATGATAAAGTTTTATGTTAACTTAGGAAACTGACATAAAACATCCCAAAGGTACAGTTATTTCCTGTGCCCCTTTGTGAGAGCCAGTGCTGTAATTGGAACATGAGTGATGAGCACTGTGTACTGTAATTGGAAAACATTACTGTTACATAAAATCATGGGCAAATTCAAATTCTAGTTATCAAAATTTATAGAAGAAAATTTGAATTTCTTCAAAATATTTAGTGTTACCCTGCAATTATAAATTGTATCCTTATATTTGACTGGCATAGCAACATTGCTCTTGTAATAATTAACATCTCTATTACCTACTTACCTTAATGTAGCAATTTTATCAAAAATGCACATGACACCATGCAGAGACAAAATATCACATAATTGGTTAATAAATGATCTCAAAATAACAACTTTTTATATCTATATTACAAAAACTACTTGGTACTCCAAATAAAATAGATCTATGTTTGAAAAGGATAATAATCCAAACCAGTATTATATTCAAAAGTAGGCTTTTTCTTTCTCTTGTTTGCTAATTCCATCAATTCTTGTACGTCCTTTCTATATGGTGCAGGTAGAAGTTCTTCATCTAATGTACACTCAAAATCAATTGGGCCACACTGTTTATTTATTCTTTGTCTAACGACATCAACATCTCTTTTAAGTTCATCTCTTAATGTGTGAAGACTTAAGTATGGGATATGAAATTCATAGAAAAAGTAACTAAAATTGAAAACTGTTATATATAAATTTGGGTCCAACCAACGAATATAGACTCTTTATATTCGTTGGTCCAACTAACAATTAAACAAACCTAGCTTGTCTGTAAACACAACCATGTATGCTAATCTTGTAAGGTATATCTCTTGTACCAAGATTTTCTAATTTCCTTATCACACCTCCTCTTTCAAAAATTGCATTTGCCGTTCTTTTTATTATAGGTTTCAATTCGCTCTGAAATATTTATGGAAATAATATTTGTTTTTAAAGGCTGTTTATTTACCTTTGGCACAGGTCTAAATAGTGCTAACAGTTCATACGTAATTAATTTTGTAGGATTTACTCGTGGCAACATTTTTATCTTCAGCTATAATTAAATAATCATATTTTTCTAATGGCCCAGTAATTTTTGGTAAATCCAATTGTTTAAGATCAAAAACCTAACCTCACTAATCCTATTAACCAAAATTAAATTACTTGGCCTATTCTTCTTCTACATCTATTCCAACCGCAATTTTCAAAATTGCATTTTACTTTTAGGAATTTTTGTTTTCATCTATTGTTGCCACTGTCAACTGAAAGAGTGTCAAATTTCATTTCATCATAGATCATAGGAC